>JAMKPZ010005939.1:0-24253 GCA_024699675.1 Amphibolis antarctica | reverse complement strand
ATCTTCATTAATGTTTGATGCAGCCAAGGCTTGTGGAGTGTCATCAATTTGGTATGAATGGTCATATTGATGCCAGCATTCCAAAGCTATGTCCCATTTTACCATAGATTTGACACTGTTTTTTCCTCCTATCTTCTTGATTTTGTTGGTGCCTTGGATTTCCTGACCCATTGTTACTCTGTCCTCTTCCTCTACTAGCCCCATTATCATTTTTCTGGACATATAGACCCTTCAAAGCATACCTTTTTCCTCCTCCATTGCTCTGTCCTTTATTTCTAAATTGGACCTTTTTTGTTTGATAGGCTATCTCAAATCCTTTGTTTTCTCCCAATGTATGTCTCATTTAATTTCGAAGCTCTTGATTATATCCACCAGGGAGTCCAAAGAAGGTAGTGAAAGTTTCAAAGCAATAGTAGTGAGAGAATCATAGGCCAGACCCAAACCATTAACCAACCAAAAAACTATGGTCTGTTCGTCAACATGCTTATTCAAGAGCATCAGTTCATTACATATCTTTTCAAATTCGAAAACATAATCATTCAAGGACCAATACCAAATTATGTTATATTGTCTTTGGATCACCATCTAACAACCATGTACTTCCATCATGACCTTAGTGATACACAATTGATCAATCGTGATCTTAGAAGTTGGTCACTAAGCACCGATCACATGCTATCAAGCAACCCTAGCATGCTGTTAAGAAATATTAATCAAGAATATTAATAGAATTTTTAGGCATATTATAGATCACCTCAACATGAGCCTACACATTTTGAAGTTTTAAGGAGTGTACCTCAATAGAGAATTTTATAGTATAAACATTCTACTTAATATCTTTTAAAGGCTTGTTTGTGTACTTAAAATTAGATAAAAATGAATTATCAATAATTTATTTTTTAATTAAAATTGAATTAAATAAAATTAAATTCTGAACTCTCTTTTTAAATGAATTTTATCTAATTTTACGAAGAAATTAAATTCTATATACAAATGTTCAAATTAAATAGAATTTAATTTTCTCTCATTTTACCGATACAAATCCCTTGTTTTAATTAAATTTCTTCTAAATTTTGGACGTAAGACACGAAAATTTCTATAACATACTACAAGTTATATGGATCTCCGATTAAGAACATTATTCGGGTAAACTTGGATCCGATTAACGCTCACCATCTCCAATTTTGTTCCGTCAGATCTAAAATACCAGAACAGAAGAAGAAGAAGAAGAAGAAGGAGGAGGAGGAGGAGGAGGTCTTCGTCGGCAATGGAGGTGAGCAGTCTCCTCCCTCTCGCCGCCGACGCGGCGCAGCAGCCCTACGTCTCCGAGCTCCTCTCCTTCACGCTCGACCGCCTCCACAAGGTCCGTTTTACTTCTCCTTCACGCTCCGTCTCACTCTTTGCCCACTGGTTTTCTTTGGCTTGCGGAAAGAGTGATTTTTGTGGCGGTTTTTGTTTCCAAGGAACCGGAGCTTCTCCGTGTGGATGCGGACAGGATAAGTAGGCAGATGCAGGAGGTGGCTGTGGGGAATTACCGGGCCTTCATCGCGGCCGATGATGCTCTGTCGTCTTGCAGGGAGGAGCTCGAGATGATTGGTGCGCATCTCGATGGAATGGTAAGGGGTTTTCGCTTGTTGAGAACTGATTAAGTTCCGACGAAAACTGGATTGTCTTTCTATATATTATCAGATTCAAATTTACAGCAATATATATATATACAACACTAACAACCCAATTGAAACTACAACAACCGTAACTACCATCATGCCCCCTCAAATTGAGCATCTGTTAGTGTTGCAACCTTTTCACCAATGAAATGCACAAAAACCTCAACATGTTTTGTTTTACTATGAAGGACTGGATTGTGAGATATTGCAATGGAAGACATATTATCACACCCAACTGTTGGAAATCAAATAACTCACAATCTAACTCTGCAAGAAGAGAATGAACCCACATAATTTCTGTCGTAGTGTGAGCAATCACTTGATACTCAGCCTATGTAGTTGAACAAACAACAACAGATGGTTTTTTTGAACTCCAAGATATGGGTGTAGTTCCTAAATATATGCAGAATCCATGAGTGGATTGTTGATTGGTTGGACAGCCAGCCCAATCTGAGTCATTATATGCTTGAAGTTAGTTTCCAGGCTGAATTTCAAATTTGTAGTTAATACTTCCTTTAAGATAGTAAATAATTTTCTTAGCAGTAACCAAATGAAGGTCTGTAGGGTTTTGCATAAATTGGGAAGCTTGATTAACTGCAAAACAAATGTCTGGTCGAGTTAATGTTACATACTACAAAGCACTAATAATACTTTGATAGAGTGTAGGATTAGACAATGGATGCCCTTCTATTTTACCAAGCTTTTTAGCATTAGCAAGAGTTTGAGTAGGCTTACAAGTAGACATATTTATCTTCTCTTAACAGATTATTAATATATTTGGATTAAGAGAGAAGTAGGCCATCTTGCAACTAATCATGCTTTATGCTTGTTAATAGTATCATTTGTGTTAAATTTGGTGTGATAAACCTACTTGCAGTTTACACTATTTATAGATTTTACCTTACTAAAATCAATTAACTAATGAAAAAAGACTGATAAGTGATACAAAGGTTTCAATTCTATTCATCATTTTTGATGTGAGACTATTTTTTTCAATACGTTTCGAACTTGTGAGTCATTCATTGGAATATTCTACGTAATGTTTTATATATAGTGTGTGTAGATAGCATGTGAATTTTACTTCACTACAATCAATTGACTAGTGAAAAAGAGTTCATAAGTGATATAACGATTTTAATTTTACTCATTGTTTTCGATGTGAGAATATTTTTTTTAACAATATTCCTATGATATTGATAATGAACAAGCTCCCATGTTGTTTGCTATTGTAAGGATTGAAACTCCATAGCTTTTTGCCAATGAGAAAACTTACTAGCTGTAGTATATGCATGAGGATCACTATGGGGTGTAGTTGCAGTATTAACAACAAAGACTATTTTTCTATGGATACTAGATTTTGAATTGGTTTGCATTGAATGGAAATTGACTGTAGTAGGTTGTTTTGAAACAATATTATCTACAATTGGTGGCTCAAAATCAGCATTTGTATTAGTAGTGTGTTTTTCTTGTAGAGAATTTACAATTCTAGGAATAGATGATGAGACTAAGGATTGGGAATTCAACCATGAAGTAGAATCATTAATGGCTTTTGTAGAATAAGAGCTTCAAGTAGAACCCATATTTGCATAGGGAAAAATAGATTCAAGAAATTGAACATGATGAGACACTATACTTTACTGGAAATAGGGTCCTAACATATGTGTCATTTTTGATTTAAACTGTATCTAATAGAGATGTAAGGAACACTATGATAATTAAGCTTGTTTGTGACATGGACGAAACCATGGAAAATAGAGACATCCAAAACTCCCTAAAGATTGATAATTAGGTTGTTGATGAAATTGAAGTCAATAAGGAGTTAGTTTATCCTTTCCAATAAGCAGACAATTAATTAGATAGCAATATGCACAACCTCCACCTACAAATCCTTTAGAAGTGAATTTGGAGATAAAAATGGAAAGTCTTTCTCAATAACATGTCGATTTTTTTCGCTCGACCATGCCATTTTGTTTTGGTGTACAAGGACAACTCATTTGATGTAGGATTCTTTCATCTTGCAAGAACATACAAAGGCAATTGTTCAAAAATTGTCTTCCATCATTATTACAAATAGATTTGATTTTGTTTCCTAATTGACTTTCCACTATAGAACAAAAATTAACAAATATAGAGAAGAAATTGGACTTTTGATGTAAAGGGAAAAGCCAACAATGGAGAGTGTAATCATCGACTAATCATGCATAGAATCAAAAATTATTAGTACCAGGTTGTGGGGCTGGATCCCATAAATCATAGTGAAGTAATTCAAGAGAAGCAGAAGTTTTATTCAATGATGGAGAAAAAGGAAGTTTCAAAGCTTTGCCAAGATGACAAGTAGTACAATTAACATCATCAGAAATTCTAATATTCAAATGAGTAAGCATATGTTTGAGTAATGTAAGTGATGGATGTCCTAGCTGTCATGCCATTGAGAGATATCAATAGCTTTCTTTGTAACTAACATTAGACTAGTTGGCTCAGAAGAATGTTGAGCAATACAATGATCAAAAACAATCTTGTACATGTTCCCTTCAACAGGAAAGTGATGTAGATGAATCTCGTTCTTCTTGTCCTTAAGAACAACACAATTATCATAAAAGGTGAAATTACAAAAATTATTCTTAGAAAATTGTCATAGACAAAAGGTTATAGGATGCTCAAGGGCAATGAAGGATATTTTTAAGAACATAAAATTTACCATTAATCTTATGGATAGAATGACCAACATTTGTAATTTATGATTTCTTACCATTGCTGCTAAGAACTTGTTTAGCTCTATTCTATGGAGTTGAAAGTTATAGATTGCCAAGCTTATAAGTGATGTGATGAGAAGCCCTAGTATCAGCATACCTAGTATATTCTTCTCTAAAATCAAATTTCTGTGTAGCCATTGCTTGAAGTTTTTTAGCAAAATTTCGACCAAGATAATTCATTTTAAGTTGTTGAAAACAATCAATAGTAGAATGACTCAATTTATTGCAAATCTAACATTGAATTTAAGGACCTCTTGGAGGTTTTGAAGACTCAATAGCTGAAGAAGGTTTAAGAATTGATAACCTCTACTGACAAGGAAGATTTTCATAATTATTTTTGAACTTGTTATTGGATTGAGAGAATGACTTGGAAGAATGATAGAAGACTCTTCTTGAAGAGCCACTTCTTCTGCTAGTAATAGAGAATGAAGCTCTTCAATACTAAGTGTATGTGATTGAGCATGAATGGATGAGGCAAAAGAACGATATTCGGAGGGCAAGCCATTGAGAATATAAACAACCAAGTTTGTTTTAGAAACATGAGAATTACATAAAGAAATCTGATCAGAAAGAATTTTTATTTGATAAAGATTGGATGCCATGGATTGTGCACTTTTATGAATAGTATGTAGTTGCCATCGTAGTGACAAAACATATGTAGTTCTTAGACAACCAAAGTGTTTCACCAAACGATCTCATACTGCCTTTGTGGTTTTCATTCCAATGGTATAGGAGAGAGCAAAGACTATCAATGTAGCATTAAACTAGGAGATAAGGGATTGATCAACAACACACCAAGATTGGAATTTCAGCGATGACTGCACTGAAGGTGAGGTTTTGTCAATATGATGAAGAAAATTCTAACTTTAAAGTATCGGATTAAAGAGTGATTTCCACATAAGATAATTGGTGCTATTGAGTTTGATTGGAATGTGTGCAACGATATTATTGATTACAAGTGGAGACAAGGTAGTCACAGACCCCAAAGAGTTAGACAAATCCCTAGAAGTTACTAATGCCATATGTCCCAAGATCACGCTGCTAGGCAACAGTGAATGATACTATGATGAAAACTAGAATTGGTTTCTATATATTATCAGATACAAATTTACAGCAATATATACAACGCTAACAACCCAATTGAAAAAACACTAACAACCCAACTGAAACAACCTCACTAATAACAACCTAACTAATAACAACCTAACTGATTCCATGCAACAACTGTAACTACCATCAAGTTCCATTTGATCACTAAGGTTCAAGGCTTTTTTTGGAATTCAATGACCATATTAGTCACTCAATTGTGATGAAATGTTTAAAAACGCTTTGATGTTAGTGAGATGAGATTGGTTTGTGATTGATTTGGTGGTGCTTAAGTACCATAGACTGCTCTAGCTAGAATGGAGTTTCTAAATTTGGGGAAGAAAACAATGTGGAAGTGAAGTGCCTCCCTTAGTTATAAAACTTGGAATCTTGGATCACTATATTGTGCAATTTCCTTGGATTGGTTTACTCTTTTTTTAGCTGATTGTATCTGTAAAGAACTGGATTTAGTAAATCCAATTCTTAGAGAAGTTTTAATAGTTGAAATCACATAACAAACAATTGCAACATTCTGAATTTTCATTAACTTTCTAAAATAGATGTCATCATTTAGTGTATATATGTTAATATGCATGTGGCTTATTCATATTGTGTGTTTCCAAATACAACCTGATGGACCACTTCTAACATCTAAATACAATAGTATTGGCTCTTATTGTGTTACACGTATTTTTCTTTGGATCTTGATACCTGAAATCAATAATCTGATATACAAAGATTTTCTTTGTTATTTCAACTACTGAAGTGGTGTCCTGATGGTTGAGGTATCTCCCTGAAGACTCAAAAGTCTTGGGTTCTAAACCTCCCTTAGGCAATACTATTAAAAAAAAGATTTTCTTTGTTATTTCAATGATTTAATCTTTAAAATCACAATGTTCTCGTATACCCCATCTATCACAAATGAAAAATGAATTGTTTATTCTATTGAGTTCTGATTGTTATTTTCACTCTGATTGTAGATTAATGAAGTTCCTAAACTCTCAGCCGGTTGCACTGAGTTCCTTGTCTCTGCACAAAAGATTTTGGAGGAAAGGAAGCTTAACCAAACATTATTGGCTAATCATAGTACTTTGCTTGACTTGCTTGAAATTCCTCAGCTTATGGACACGTGAGTCTATGATTAACGTGTGGCATTTAATTATTAATTGACGAATATAACATCTAGGTTGTTATTATTTCCTTTATAGTTGAATTTAAACTCACAGGTACTTATTTTGTACAATCATGGTTTTTAATTTGTGCCATTTTCTTGTTAGTTATCTTGGTTATAACAGTAATGAGAATCCACCAAAACTACTCTACATTCATGTTTTGCAGATGCATACGAAATGGTAACCATGATGAGGCACTTGACTTGGAAGCATTTGTCTCAAGATTAGCAAAAATGCATGCAGAGTAAGATCCTTACTTTATTTACAGGTTTCATAAAGTATCAAGCCTCCTTGTTATTCTTATCTGAATAAGCACAAGATAGTTAAAAACATAAGAAAACTGCTGGCTGTTGATATTTTAGCTGAATCATAAAATTTCATGACAATAGCTAGTTTCCATTCTTCGAATCAAGGTTACCTGTCATTCAGGCATTGGCAGCTGAAGTAAGGCAGACGACACAATCATTGCTTTCCCATCTTCTTCAAAAACTCCGATCAAACATTCAGGTGTTGCTCTAAATATCATATTTATATGCCCTGGAATTGTCTGTTGACCCCATTTTATTTTCCTTGTCTATGTGTCTCATTTCTTGTATTTAACTAAACATTCAGTTGCCTGAATGCCTTCGGATCATTGCGCACTTGCGTCGTATAGGAGTATTCAGTGAATCTGAAATGCGTCTACAGGTTTAATTACAGTCATTCTTGCATTTATATTAGCTTCATGAAAGTATAAACAAAGTTTTATTATGGCACTTGGCTGTTATTTGTCCAGGCAATTTTCATCTAGCTTACAAGTTTAATTATGTGAATATTTTCCTTTGAGAAAATTGTTCTTCTTTCTGTTTGTCATATCTTCTAGCAAATCTTGTGAAGAACCCCTGATCCTACAACCATCTTAATACAACTTGTCTCCATGACTTGAATACATCACATTTTTGGTTTATATATGATAAAGATTGAGTCTCAAATGGTTAAAGAGCTTGTGTTGCTATAAGATTATAATTCTTAAAGAGTTCTGGGAATTGAATTGTCAAAATATGAAGTCTATGAAATGTCTTGCAATTCTGTGTATGTACTAAATCTTGTCTTTGATAAACATTATTTTCTTATCTACTCAGAAGTTATCATTTATCCTCAGTAGTTTGCTCACAATGATCATTATTTTCTTAACTTAAATGATCTGGTTCAACCAGTTTTTTCTTGTATACATGCCTTATCAATCCTCATTAGTTTACTCTGATTGTAGCCTAACAAAGCTGTGTTGTGTCAACAGTTTTTAAGGTGTAGAGAGGCTTGGCTTGGTGGTATTCTTGATGACTTAGATCAGAGAAATGCATACGAGTACTTAAAGGGGATGGTGAATTGCCATAGGATGCATCTTTTTGATGTTGTAAATCAATATCGAGCAATATTCAACAATGATAAATCTGGGAATGAAGAAAACTATGATGGAGGCCTACTCTATAGTTGGGCTATTCATCAGATCCAAATCCACTTGAGCACCCTAGAAACTATGCTCCCAAAGATAACTGAAGGTGGATCATTATCAAATATCCTTGATCAGTGCATGGTGAGTTTTGTTGTGTTACAGATAGATAGGCTGAAAGTTACTTCTACTAAGGTCTCCCATCATTTGAGAGTTGCTTATATCCATTTCATTTAAAGCATGAATACTTCTTTTTAAATTTAGCAGCATGCATGTCTCTATCAGTCAAAAAAATCTAAAGATACTTTTTCTTGTATTTAATAGTCGTGTAACTTCTCTAAGCCAACTTTCTAGGATTTTACGAGAGTCCATATTTATTTAATTCTACAACAATATGACTGGATCCATGTGTTGCAGTATTGTGCAATGGGTCTTGGCTTGGTTGGATTGGATTTTAGAGGGTTCCTACCCCCAATCTTTGAAAAGTACACAATGATTCCCCTACCCTGTTGTGAAATCGATAAAAGATCTCCATATTCTCATACTAAGCTAACTTTTTGTTCTTTTCAGTGCAGTCTATAACTTGTTCTCCAGGAATATGGATACAGCAGTTGAAAACTTTCAGGTATACTAATTGGCTTTATTTAAGTTCTGTTCATTGTTATTTAAAAAATAGAAACATGTGATATTGGCTTAGTTTCATATTAAATACTTTTTTTATTAACTTAATTTTTTGTCAATAAAAGCCAGTGAAGGTGGTACGGCTTTATGCTAATTGTTCATAACTAACCATTTAATTTTTAACATATCGAAGATTTAGCAATGTGTTGATGTGAAATTAATCAACTCAAAGTTTATTGAGCAGTTTGTCACTTAGTATCACGTATTAATTTGTATTATAAATAAGATTTAGATTTTTTTATGTGAACCTAGAAGGATCAAGAATGGCCAAACTTATCTTGGATTATTTTGTTAGTTTGCTACTGGATAGGGTGCTTGCCTGGTCCCTCTAGGCTCTAGCATTGTTCGGTCTGGTAGGAGTATTGATCTTTTTCTGACTTCACATGTTTAGCGAACTTCTGATCAAGGAATTCGATTTCAATTTATGTCAGACTTTTGTAAATTAAAAAATGGACGTGTATCATATTTTGTTTGGATTTATGTGACTAGAAATGTGGCAAACAAAATCATATATTGTTAACAAATTAACATGCTGACATTTATTTTGACATATGTTGATGTTTAATTCCATGCATCTGATACGTTTGAAGACAATAAGCATGTTCACCATTTTCCTCTTATAGGTGGTGTTGGACTCACATCGTTGGGTTCCTCTGCCAGCTGTTGGCTTTACAACAAATGGTCCAAATGATGAAAGTAGTGATGACATCTCTCCACCATCTCTACTGATGGAATTTCCACCTCTTGCTGTGTTTGTGAATGGTAAATGAAAGTATGCAATTTCAGATTCAATTGTCTCAAAAGTAATTAGCTTTTTTCTTTCCAAGATCACTAAAACACTCGTCCTATTTCTGAACCGGAGCCAATACAGCACTAACTGATTTTATTGAGAGACCAGTAATAGGCTGTAAGACCAAAAGATGGTGAGATTATGCCAATGACGATTGGTTTAACATAATTATTATCAAAAAAGTATATTGACAAAAATCCTTTTTTTTCAGTTTCTCAGATGCTAAGTCCAGAATCACCTTTTTCTTTCCAGGCGTCTCTGCAGCCATGAATGAACTAAGACCCTGTGCCCCATTGAGCTTGAAACACATTCTAGCTAAGGAAGTAGTCAAGGGAGTGCAAGCTGTTTCCGAAACCTTAATGACTTACAATGCAACTCGAATGCTCCGTGTCAACGAGTCTGTGCTCTTCATATCACTCTGCCAAGCCTTCATTGAGGTGAAGATTACCTGCAGTGCAGCAGATTCTTCAATCCTTGGATCAATTTTCAACTTAAACCATTCTCATTTATGCAAAACATCTATGGATTCAAATATGTAGGTTGCATATCCCTACTGCGCGACGTGCTTTGGGCGCTGTTATCCTGGTGGTTCCATTCTGGTTATGGAATGCAAGAACATACTGGATGGCGTTGGCCACTTGTTAGCCAACTCTCATGGCCAAGGGCTTTGGAAACCTGTTGCGGCTGCTGCTGAAGAAAAGCCTCCTGCTGAAAATGGGTCTGCTCCACTTGTAGAGAATGGAACTCTTCCTGCTGGTGAAGAATCTGCAGTCGCTGCAGTCACAGATGAAGAAGTTGTGGAGGAGACCAAGAAGATCGAAACTCAGAATAGTAATGCATGACTACTTTCTTTCAGACTTTTCACCTCCATATTGAATCTGTTGAAGCAGCAAAAGTGGAAATTGTTGATTTCAGAGGCACATTGGTCAGTTTCTTACATTCTTCCAAAAAAGAATGCAACCAAATCGGAAGATTCTTCCGGCCTCTTGATCTCAGTAAATTCAGAAACCCACATTGTTGGTTCTTTGACTGTGCCTTCTTCACTTGATTTCTCCATGAAGCTGCAGTCAGCAGTCCTTGCTTACTCCATACTTGAACTGTAATCCATGCAAGAGCCAGGAGGGTGAGCTTCTGAATTTTCAAATTAGATTAAAAAGAAGAGGATTATTTCTTCACAGACATTAAATTTTGGATTTCATTCCAGGAAGGAATTCCCTCCTCATCTATGACCACAGTACATGATTTGAGTGTTATATATTAAAAATTGTTTGGCTTCAATTTGTAAATGTCATAAAAATTATCTTCAACTTTGTTGTGCTATTACAGGTTCAATGATGTTAACTGTTGCACAGGATTTAAAAATTGTTTTGAGTATTGTACCTGTCTTTTCATTTAAAGTTATTCACCGCATCGATTTTTTTTTGTGTACCTTGATGTCCGTGGGGGTAGTATACTCACATGTCTGCTAGGTATACTGCTACATTTATAGTTTTCAAATAAATCTTATGTATTTTGATTTCTTATTGAATCGAGAGAAATGCTTTTATTTTTAAAAAATACGAGAAAAAAATTATGAAAATTTTAATTAATAATATTTTTTTTCTTTCATATTTTAAAGAAAAATAATATTTTAATAGTATCACTAGTATTATTCTTAATGATAGAGTATTAGATCAAAATTTTCTTTTAAACTTTCTCTGTATTAATAGAATTTTCTCTTCAAATTTTTTTTTATACACTATTTTATTAAAACTTTTTCTGTATTATCAAAATTTTCTATAAATATCATCAAATTTCCTCTGATAAATCCATGCTACTGAAAAAAAACTTTCCAGCGACGCTACCAAAAAAATCAGACTTCCTTTAAAAGTACAAATCTCGAAGAATAAAGAAGGTTGGAAGTGACGAGCAGACCACAAAAAATGGCTGCTGCCACTGGCTGCCTCTTCTCTCTCGTGCCCGCTCCTGCTCCCCTTCCCATCCAACAGGTATGTGATTTTCCGCTTGGGTTTTCGTTCTTCCCCGATCATCTGCAATCAAAATCACACCTTGGACCAGTTCCATCGCGGAAACATATTGTGACTGGCTTTTTTCTGTTCTTCGGGAACCCAAGAGGGTTGGATTTCGCAGTCCATGGTTGCAGAACAGCGGAGGCCGGGGACGGGGCAGGCTTGTTCCCTTCACAAGGACCATGGTTTCTTCCGTGGAACAGAATCCGACCGCCGCCCAAGAATCGGACGATTCCGGTACCAAACATACCAGCTAGGGTTCGTCCAATCGTCCATCTAATCCTTTTCCTTCGATTTGGGACTCTTACAGTTGTCGATTGTTGTCTGGTTTCAGGCATTGGGGTTGTGAGCATCCACCATGTTGGACTACTGTGCGAGAACCTCGAGAAGTCTCTCGATTTCTACAAGAACCTTCTCGGTACGCCCCCATTCTCGAATTAGCATGTGTTTGATTTGTCGGCCGGACGATGGGTGTCAGGATGATGCGGCCACCTTGGTTTGCCTAGGGCTTGAGGTGAACGAGGCAAGGCCAGACGAGAAGCTCCCATACAGAGGTACCTGGTTGTGGGTCGGCACGGAGATGATTCACCTCATGGAGCTCCCCAATCCTGATCCCTTGACGGGACGACCTGAGCATGGGGGCCGAGATCGCCATGCTTGCATCGCCATTCGGAATGTGTCCAAGCTTAAACAGATATTCGACAAAGCAGGTGAGATAGAACTCCACCTCTTCCACCAGATGTACAAAAAGCTTTTTCTTCTTTCCCAATCAATGGTTTGTGTGTTTTTCAAGTGAAATATACTTCTAGAAATATACTTCTCGAGATCTTGATTTGCAGGATCATGTGTCGATTCTTCCTTTTTGATTTGATCCTTCCTCCCGTGGATTTTCAGAACACCACCTGTGTTTAATAAAATTCTCTCTGTTGTGATTTCATCCATTCAATTTATTTGTTGGTTCTACTGCATGAGTTTTTTTATTTAAAAAATTTTCTTGCACTTCTTAAACATTTTGTTAGTAGTTCAAATTTCTCTACACCCAACTTGCAAGGTTAATGATACTGGGTCTGTTTGTTTTAACTTCAAAGTATAGGGTGCTTTTGTTTAAACACTTTAGAACATGGTTCTTAGCTTCTTAAGCGGTACTGTAACAGTACATTAAAATAGCTAACACTTGAAAGAAGGAACGTTAGTTTATGAGTTATATTTATTTGTTGTAATATTATTTTCCAGAAACTTTTTTAAAGTTTCAATTTTACCTTTAAAGACTAGTTTTTTTGATAAATGTTACTAACAATATTTTAAGAA
This sequence comes from Amphibolis antarctica, assembly GCA_024699675.1. Lineage (NCBI taxonomy): Eukaryota > Viridiplantae > Streptophyta > Magnoliopsida > Alismatales > Cymodoceaceae > Amphibolis > Amphibolis antarctica. Next base: position 11,358 of record JAMKPZ010005939.1, on the reverse strand, counting down.
TCTGTTTTGCTAAAAATGTTTTTAAAAATAAATAAAATTATTTGTAAAGTTTCAATTTTATAATTTTATAATGCTAAAAATATTTATTTATTATAAATTTTTTTACCAATGCTAAATTTTAACATACAATATCACGTAAATTAACCAAAAACTTCTCATAAGTGCATGACAAAAAAAAGAAGAAAAGTCTAAACATTAAAACAAAATTAACCAAAAACACTTTTTTTTGGAGCTAAAAGAAAAATAGCGCCTCTCATCTGAAAGAAAAAAAATCCACTGAAATCCGTAGATTTGGAAGTAGATGATAGGAAAATAAAACGGATTCAATCCCCATTGCGAATGCACCTAGAAGGAATGGAAAATGTAGGTGTAAGCGGAGGATGAGGAGCTAGGGAGGCGACCAACGAGGGGCGTGCGGCAATAGCAGTAAGGGGCATGCAGTGAGTGGTGAGAGAGGTGATTGATGAGGGGCTTGCAAGAGAGGTGAATGGTGTGAAGGCATGGGAGAGAGAGAGAGGGGTAGTCACGTATTTTTCGAAATTGGAGTGGTTGCGGAAAATAGGAGTTGTGCAGCAGCGACTCCCATGTGAGGTGAAAAATGAATAGGGTTAGAGCAGTGTGCCAGGATTTTGGAGTTGTCTCACTCATCAAAAAATGTGCTTTTGTTTACATAACTCTTAAAAAAAACTCACTCATTTCTAAAATTAGGAGTTGGTGCAAACAAATGCACCTATAGTTACTAGTTTTTGGAGTAGTATTGTAACAATGCTTGGAAGGAACAATGTTTGAAAAAAAGATGTTTAGAAGTTACATTTGTTGGAATAGTAATGTCTATAAAGTTTTAATTTACCTTTGAAGGGTTTATTTTAAAAAAATGTAATGTAATTAATGTTTGATAAGTTGTTTACTGTTGGTGATGATATTTTATTTTTAAAAATATTTAATATTATTATTAAAGATATTTTAAATGCTAAATTTAAATTATGTACATAAGATTACATTTTAAATTATGTGATGATATATGTAAGAATATATGTAAATTATGTAAGGATATATGCAAATATTTTGGGATTAAAAGGGCGTTTTCATCTTTTGGGTCAAGGAACTGCGAGGAGCTGCAAGAAGTATATAAAAGCAGCATTTGAGTTTTTCTTAAAAATGAACATGTGACGAGTTACAACGTCAAGAGCTAAACTCATAGGAATAAAATCTACCATATTTATTTAATTTTTTTTTTCAAAAACTGCTTCTAGTACTCTTAAGGGTGCATTCATAAATAGTTTTTTCAATTTTCAAAATTACTTTCTAAGTTATTATTATTATATAGATTCTAATATATAAATTTTTATCACTTAAATTATTTTATAATTTTAACTTTGTTCACGAAATCAACTTTAACTTCAACTATTTTCAACTTTTGGAGCATTTAATGTTGCTCATGAACTTACCCTAAGAGTTAAAAGCTCTTGTAAACAAACGTACTCATTGATTCTGAAAATAAAATGCGAACCACACATATTGCATTTCTTAACCAATGCCATTTTTGCAAGTACAACGATGAAAACAGTTGCACCTATCTCTTCCATGAATTGCAATCTTTTGACGCTTGATGTTTCTACTTTGTTTTACAGGAATCAGATACACATTGAGCCGTTCAGGGAGGCCTGCAATCTTTGCTCGCGATCCAGATGGAAATGCTCTAGAATTTGCACAAGTGGATTAGGCATATTCATGGCATTACCATGCACACATGATAAATAATGCTGCCCCCCTCATGTATCAATCAATTTTCTGAAACAGGACTGTAAACTATAACTTATACATGATGAATTGAGTTTGTTATATTTGCCAATCATGGAAAATGTTTGAAGTTATATACATGATGGAAATGATACATGCAAAGCCAAAAATTCTCCATCCAGTCACTAGATATCATCCATAGAGACAAAACCCTAATGTGTACCAGGTTGTCTTCCTTGCCAGAGAAAAACATCTGATAAGGTAGGAGCATAATTTAGAATAAACTCAAGCAGATGAGCAATCAGTTTTGTAGGCTTGAGTTCTCCTGGAGTATAATGTTGGGTGCTCTCATCTTTTCCTGCCAAGAGAGAATAAAGATGGATACCTTCATCAGGTGAGGAACCAATTTCCAGTTATCAAGTGCTTCCATCACCAACGCAACTCTCTTCACAAAAGATCATTTTTTTGCAACAGCTTCTGGTAATGGAACCATAGATTCAGGCCATCGCAGCACTGCTAAGTTGTTACACTGCAGGGTACTGATGGAACTTGTTGGCATGAAGATGTATGAATCGCGTCAACTCCTGGTTAGAGCACTTCAACTGGTTGATGATCTCAGTTTCTCAAGTTCGGATAAAAGAGAGGAACTCCCTTCACAAGCTTCTGATAGAATCATAAACCTTCTCTCACGTTCAGATCTTTGGTATGATATCTCTGGTTCTGCGTTGTGCTGTTGAGGTGTTTGTCGTTCATAATGAATGAACCTCAGAACCATATCCTGCAATGACAAGCATGAAAATATAGATTGGTAACCTATGCTTGTATGATGCTCGTTGGCACAAAGATTCCACTTACCTCTTGATTTTGTTTCCGCAAAAAGCCACGGAGAATGGATTTCACCATCTTGTTCCGTAGAATCAACTTGTCATGAGAATGGTAATGGAAAATGAAGGAAGAAAGATGGTGCAAAGCTAAAGAGAAACTCATGGACCCTCGAGTAGCAGCTTTATCAAGGGCGCCAGTGACCCATGACTTGATATAAGCTTCCAAGATCTCTTCATCATCCTGTGAATAACACAGAAAGAAACTTATGGTGCTTAGTTTTACAATCTCACAGCTAAGCACTGCTAGAGAAAATAATATTTTAAGATTCAGTTGTTGCTCTTCACCTCAATGGGCTCCAAGTATCCTTCAGCTTCACCCATGCAGCTTTCCAAAGGTGGAAGGAGTTCAAGAACATGTGCATTAGCAAGCGCATTCCATGTGGCAAGTCTGACCGATGGCCCAACCGTGCGGTACAAATAAACAGCTATTTGCCTACCATAAATAGCATCACCATATGATATTGATGCAAACTGCTCCACAAGGGTCTCAATAAATGTGCTGTAACTTTCATGAACCTGTGCTTTAAAGTCCAGAATCTCTTCTCGGCAACCCAATTGAGCTTCTTGCTTTAAAATGTTTTGTGAAGTTGCCGCACTCCCTCCCCAACACTGCTCAGAGCTTTGATATCTAAATTGAACAAGATACTCGCCATAGATTGTTTGCAAGGTTTCAAAAACATCCCTGAATTTCTGTTCGTTGAATAGTTCTATTTTCACCAGAAATGCCATGGAAAGGGCATGTAGTTTCCAAACAAGGGGCACACCCATGACTGGGGAGTCCAAAGTTCTAATGCAAAGGAGGTGGCACATTGCTTCTAGACCTAACAAGAAGAGAACTCCACCTCTGACAACATCAGAAGCATGCTCAGAAGGCATAATGTGCTTGTTTTGAATTTTAGAAGAACCCAGGAGGCACTGTGCAGTTTCTATATCACCAACAGTTGAGATGGGGCTAAGGAACCAATGCATAGGTAGTGGCAATCTCTGATGTGCCCACTCTGCACGCAAGGAGATGTCTTGATGCTTGCTAACCACTTCCAATGCTTCAGATTCTTCATCAATTGTCTCTAGGCCTCCTTTCTTTTTTGACGCCTTGCCATTCAGATTGTTTTCACCAAGATTTTGGGACAATTTCTTCTTAATTCTTAACCATCTGTTTTGGAAATGTTCATTCAAAACATTTCCAAACAATAAATAATCGTCATGAGTGAAGTGCCACTCAAATGGCTTGTATCCTTTCAAATGAAGAAAATGGCGGGCACAGAAATCAAGAAACTTAAAAATTGGAGCTTGAAGCAATATGTTGAATGCCTTTTCCAAGGTAGATTTATCTTCTGGACGAATAACCATGCATATTTCAAGTACAGAATTGATTTTCTGCAATATCGGAAACAGAAATTCTGATGTTTGATTATTCATTGACCTTGTAGCAGTAAAATCAGCTAGATCATTATCGGTCACCATTGGGAAAATTTCAAGAAGGCTCAGAATAAGCTGTGCATCTGCTCCTGCAAGAAAAACAGCAGTTGACCAATATCCTCCACCAGAGGATCCCCACCCAACACCAACTCCAGGTGCAGGTCCTCCTCTACCGAACATTTCAACGAACTGTAAATCTTGCCATCTTAAAGTAATCAAATCTACAAAAAATTTCAGAGCTTCTGTCAAATCATTTTGGGCCCTCTTGGTTATCCCTTCTTCTAGTATCTTACCTTCTAATGACAGATCAGTTCCTTCTACATGCAGATCAGGTTCTGTAGCCTTTGCTCCTTGTATCAACCTGTCGGTTGAGATCAAAAGGCATACTAATCCATGTAGGCAACTTACAGAAGCTAGTGACATTTCAAAGTCGCCACAAAGTCTCCATTGACAGAGTTTGTTGGCCAAAGAGCATCTACCATCAATTATTTGGTATTTACTGCCACTTGAATTCAGAAAGTTCAGAAATCCATTTTTAACAATTTCAAGGCCAACCTTAGGGACAAAATCTGGCAACCATGGCAAGTGCTTACTGTCATTATTGAGACATACAGCATCAGCAGCAGCAATCCTATTGAATATGGATGACAGCATATGCATGACGGCTGAAACCACTTCCAGTATACGGCATGCTAACAACGTTTCATTGCTAGATATTTGCAGACCATCACTTCCAAAAGCTAATGGGTTGTCCTTGAATATCAGCCACTTGATTCCAATATTGACCATTGGAGCTGCATGATTCCAAGACCATGTCTCTGTGCTGCTGTCAACGGGAAAGGTTTTTGTACGTTTATTCAATTGCTCCAATGAATGAAGATTTGGTAGCCTTTGAGAAAGTGCTGCCAAGACAAGATATGCTTCGATAGCAACAGACATGAATTCACCAAGAACATTCTTGTCCATTAGTTTGTTGAAATCTGGAGGATTCAGCCAAAAGCACATTGCAGGGAAGAAATCTGGAAAATATGACAAGCAGTATCCATACTTAATATAAACCTTCCAAAGGCCTAGCTGTTGTGTCATCAAACCAGAAGTTTGTATGCAGTTTTCCCTCCCAGACTTGATCCAATCATCAAGAGAGACTGGAGGTCTAAACAACTGCCATGTTATCTGCTGAAAGAATCCACACTTTATGAAATCCAGGCAGTTTTGCTTGTCAGCTTCAGATAAGACCTACATACATGTTATAAAACGCTTTCTCAGGGATAAATATTTTAAAATATCCAAAGGCAACAGAAAACATACAAAATATTATATCACATGTTAACAGGAAATTCTAAAAATAGAAGAGATTCAAATTGATTAATTGGTGGAGTTATGTAAAGCAGCAAGCTAAACTAATTATAACATACAAGGGTTTAAAAATATTTCTTCTATACAAAGTAAAAATGAGATGCAAGTTGCAAAACTAAAACATGCCAATGGAAAGTTTTACCAAATTTTGGAAGTTAAACATGCTAAAACATTAATCTGAACTGAGAACTCTTGAAGAAAAAAAACGGGAAAATACTGTTATTATTTAAGTTTAGATGGTACAAGTGGACAACGCCTTTCCTGAGTATGGTAAGAACATCAAAAGACAATCAGAAAACCACTACTGAAACAGAGAAAACAAGCACTGCCCATAAAAAGCTATGGTACAATCTGGTTGAGCTCAAGTCAATGATTAAGTGTCAGACTTTTAATGAAAAAGAAAGGCATAACAATTAGACATTTCAGTAAAGTAAAAACAGATGCTTACTCTCATTAGTATAACTGACTTTATCGAGGAAGTGAACTTGGAAAACCTGCTAACAACAACTTCAACAAGTCTTGGGCATTTGACAATGGCACTTGTACACATCGGAGAATGTCTGGCTAATCCAATAAGTATTGAAAGTAAAGAATCTTCCAAAGAAGGGAGAGGATCCATCTGAGTCAATGAATAGATAGATACCATGTATGAGCACATAATATGCACAACAGCAGAAGAACACTTAACTATTGTAAAGTTTGACAACCATTAGCATAAATCTTGGGATTTTAAAGAAAATATATTGAGACCAACATTAGCAATAACATGTCATTTAACAAAGACCTACATATTTAGAATGTCATATATTTTTCAAACTTCTTCAAAAATTTCAATCAGCTTCTAAATAAATGTGCATAACAAAATTTTTAAAAATATAACAATAATATGCAACATAATAAATCAATTTTTAGTTTTGCTACTCATAATCAAGCATGAAGACTGCCATCCTGCACAAGAAAAGATAAAGAACTGGATGTGAAATGTTCTTTAGGATTGATGTTTCTATGAAAATATAATTTATGTAGGACTTTTATGATTGCAGCCTTATAGGTTAGGAAAAGGGAACGTTCTATGGTGCATTTGAAAATGCTTATTGAATAAGTACTTTTAAAAAAAGTACTTCATTGAATAATATATGAAAGAATTGTTAAGCACTTATTTTAAAAATGCAGCTTGTTGAAGAAGTAGTCTGAGAATGGCATATTGAATAAGTGGTAGAATGAACTGTTAAGTGCTTATTAGCTTTTTACAATAAGCTCTTATTTTGGTCACATTTGAAAGCACTTTTTGAAACATAGCTTATTTCAAAATAAGTTGGTGTAAAAAAGTATTTCCAATGCTTCCATTCATATGTGATGTTACAATGCAATAAGTGGGATATCACAAGCAAAATTAGACTATGAAGAGAAATTAATAAAAGATTTTTCAAGTATCACAATGGCACTAGTTCATAGAATTACTTCTTCAGAACACATAATGGATATTATTATTGTAAATAGGACCTGACTATTACCGAATTATCTCATAGTCCATACTAAACTCACCTCTAAAAGATAGAAAATTCTTGGAAGTACTCCCATCCTAATTAGGCCTGCAGCAACATCTTGTCCTGCCACAACTATATCATCCTGGATGGTATGCTTTCCTTCATCCTCATTATTTTCACAGGAAGGAAGTATATTTGAGGGTTTTGTGTTGTACTTCCAAAAGCCACCATGAAGGAAACCATTAACAATTTCTGGTCTGGCCCGAAAGACCGGAGCAGTGCAAACACTCTTCTGATGAATAAATGGTTTCTGAAGATGATTTTCAATTATTAAATACAATAAACAGAAAAATATAAAATTCTGAACAAGTTCCAACCATACCTCTGACATATTGTAGTAGCTCTCATTTAAGTGACAACCTAGCAAACACTCAATTACTTTTGCAGAAGCTAGAACAACAGAGATGTGGTTGTCATCCAAAGCAATCCTGTGAAATGAAGTCATTGATGATGAATACATACAAATACAAACAAGCAAAAGGTTACATAAACAGAGAGACTTAAAAAACATGTATACATCAGCCTAAAAAGATAAAACATACAATGATGAGAATTGTCTTCTTTTGGAGGACAACTTTGCTCAAAAGAAGTGGTTGTTTTATGATGACGTATTAATTGGTTTTTGTTTGTCCACTTTTGCAGGGCATTTTCGATTTGTTTCCATTGCTTTTTCCCTTTTTGTGCTTTGCCAAACTTCAGTTTGTTGGATGTTATTTTCTGTTAAAACAAAATCACGTTTTGTTCCCATCTCTTCTGAACTAGAACAGTGACTTTGGCAGCCATGTCTCAAATGTGACATAGCCATACAACTTTCTATCTCAATATCCTCTTAAGGTTTTCAAAAAGATTTGACATGGTAGTAATGACAAACCATATAAGACATTTGGGCATGGTATCTTCCTATCCATAAGAATAAGGTAAGAACAAAAATGATTCATGAAAATGTTTAACTACTACTTGAAGTGGTATTCGTATGACTGATGCTTCATGTTCCTTTTCAATGCTCCAAGTTATTTGATACTTTCCATTATCATCTTTTGGGCATTAACATCAAGTTTTTATTTATGAAATATATATGAATATGTGTGTGGTAATCCCTAAAAAATAAAAATAAAATGGTGCCTAGGCATTGAATAGTCATCGCCTACACAACCAAGGCCTCCTTGGTACCTTAATAAGTACAATTAGGTTTCTCTTAAAGATAATTGCCTCCAAGCTATATAAAGGAGAAAATTATCTGTGATAAATTTTTTTATGATTCATTCATAGACATCACAAGGATGTGCCAGATGCTACAAAATGTACTAGATTAAGGAATACAAGTAGCACAACTAAAAATCAACATCAAGACATGGACAAATATTTTTTGCATATTCCATCCTCCCATGTGTCAGCTTGAAGTAGCAGTAATAATTTCATTAGCAAAGAGAATGTCTTCATTTCAGGGCACAATGATAACATCATTCCAATGTAACAAAAAGGACACATAATTGAACCCCAGTGCAGGCAAGACCATGCACAGATGGATTGATGGGATCATGGGACCATGGGAGTGATGTGTGCCTTTTGGCAAAGAAACTTTTTGTATACTTATAAAATTACCATTGAAGGTATGTACCTCAAGGATAGTGCAATCTCAGGTTCAGGGCCAAGACTATATGCCCACACAGCTTGCCAGTCAATTTGCTTGGTACTATTAACTGTATTTCTCATATTCAATCTGATATCTTTCTTTTGTAGGCTGTTTAGTGCTCTATCAAGAACAGAAGCAAGGAGCTGCAATGCAAAAGCCCGTTGTCCAGGAATCTGAAATGTGCTAACAAACATGTAAGAGTACTGCTAAGACTTGGCAGGTGATAACAATGCATATACATCCATAGCAATGCAAGGACGTATGATCAAGAAAATGCACTTGGACTTTTAGTAAGCTCATTGACATTCAAACAACATGTCTAGAACAAAAATATAAAACACACTATTTTTAAGCAGTAAAACATACAATGAACTATTATAAATTGACCTAAACTATAATAGTAGCAAAATTCCATTTTTTTCTAAGAACTGCTGTGTATGTGTATTGAGAGGGGGGGCAGGGAGAGGAAGACATCTTTCCAATGTTCATGTCTCATCTAGGTCATGTTAACAGATATACGATGAAATATAAAAGGAATTACCAAGCACAACAGTCTCATGAACTCTTTAGTTTCACTTTAATAACAGAAATATTACCAATAGGATTATAGGCTTATAATTGATTTGCATTAATTTTTGGCAAGTTCTAGAACAGGTTTATACACACTAGTACACAGAATGTGTTAAATGGCATGTCCCTTCATCTACTGTCTAGTGAAATTGTTGCATGAATGTGTGATTCCTCTTCCATGAATTACAGGGTATTTATGGAAGATTACAACATCAGTTCAATTCATATATTGTAAATTCTCTAGCCTCTTAGTATAATGAACATTGCATGATATATGAGTTGACTTATGAAAAATAATATATAGGGTAGTAAGGATTTAAATGATAGAGATTAAATTTACAATAAATATAATATGTAATTGTTGACTTATAATAATAGTATTAAATGGACAAGTGAGTATTTTCTTACAGTTAAAATCCCATGACCCATGTTGCGAGTCTTCTTGTGTAATTTTTTTTTTTAATTGCAACATGGCTGTGTGCACAGGAAGTTTCAAGGGATTTTTTCTCAGGGGATTTACAGCAAAACAACAACATTGATTCAGTCCTTTCATTTTTAACTGCTCAAAACTCTTCATTTAATAACATAAAACACACATATCCATAACCACAAATGACACTACTGTACACATCATAATATCAATTACAAGTGCTTAGCAATTATTTCAAACGTAGCCTGTATCTCTTTAAAGATAGCAAGCTTCTTCCAATGAAAAAATGCAATTTGACACAAAAGAAAAGTAGATATCAGAAAGGTAGGCAATAATTTTACACTTATATTTAAGAAGTTTCATTTTGCAAAGTTACACGACTCAAGCATTCAACTTGAAGTAATTAATACAGTGCCGAAATTCCAATAAATGATATCACAACCATGATTAAAGTTTTGGTGAACGAAGCAAAGATTTCACAATGATTATCAGTGATATATTTCAATTCTTTTAAATGTAGAAAGTATTAAGCTAATTAAATTCAATGTTTAGAATAATGAGAAAAGGCCATATGGGCAACTAAAATAGGCAGAAAAGGTTATTTAAACATTCCCTTATACTTCCCTTGTCATTTTAAAATATTCAATATTGAACTCTATTTTGGATTAAAAACAGCTTCCAGAATAGAGAAGCACGTAATTCATGATTAAGGTAGGTTATGATTACAAGATTGCAGTATTAACTCCAAAAAATACAAAAGCCACAAAAAATATCACAGTTGTAAACTACCATAATGACAAGGTGCAGCAAACAGAAAAGAAAAACATCTACACAACATATAGAGGTGCTACAAACATACAACACTTCTGCTGAGAGCTACAGCTTCCTTGATTGTGTACCCAGCAGCTAGTGGATCCCCTTCAGTTCTCAGGAAGTCCCGTTCAGCTACATTTTCAACTTTATACTGACAGCACTCTACACATAATATTCAATCAATCATAAGCATAGTATCAAGTACTAATTTTAGTAAATTTTTCAATCCTTATGCATTCAAACTGCTAATCCTTACCATCAGTTTGATCCTCAAAGTGTTCACTTTCAACAATATTTCCATTCAGGGAAAATCTAAGCTCTCTGGTCCTCTCCACCGCTTCACTCCAAACCTTCCATACACCACTATCACTTGCGCTAGAAGGCTGGAGATTTTCAATGGTAGGCATTGATTCGTTGGTCAAAGAATTCTTTCTACCAACCTGGCTTTTTCCTTTCAAAGAAGTACTCTCCCTATCCTCATTAGAAGCCCTAGCAACCTTTTTAGTCTCCAGTTTGTCTCTTCCCCGTTTCTTTAACATCTCAAGGATGACTGGATCCATCTTATTCATCATCTCAGCCTGGGCCTCTGCAATCTCGTCTTGTGACATCTCATTCAGACGAGCACGATTCTCTACATCAATATCATCCTCGAGAGAGGGAGGCACCAATTCACCAGTCTTGGAAGCCATCAAGCTTTCAGTAAATGCATACACACCACCAAAACTTACTCCAGCAGAAGAATCCACAGTGCCCTTGTCACCCCCTTCACTCCTGGAAATCTCCACTTTAGAGTTCACATCAACCATCCGATCCTTGACTCCATTACCCACTGCTTCACCGTTGGTCAACACCAACGGGCATTCCTTCCCGGCCGCCTCCACTTTGGTAGCTTCAGATTTTACACCAACTTCCTTCGACCGCGTGCAAGATTTCATCTTTGTCATCTTCCCTTCCTCCGAAACCAAT
>JAMKPZ010005938.1:0-25530 GCA_024699675.1 Amphibolis antarctica | reverse complement strand
AGGATGCCGCCACCGCCACCGACGATGCCACGGCAGCTCCCGATTGGAGACGGAGGAGCATTTTCGATTTTCTTCCCTGCAACCGACAGAGCCAGGGAAGCAGAGAGAGAATTCAGTGCGAGAAAGGATTGGGCGAAGGCAATTCGCGACGAGTCTCCGGTCTCGCTCTCTCTGTCTCTCTCTCTCTCTCTCTCTCTCTCTACTGCATTATATAGGGAGGGTTGGTGAAAGTCGAAAATCAGATAAATGTCAAATTTGTTTAAGAAGTGAATTTAAGTGAGATAATGTTTAAATTTTTTTAAAAATATCTAATTTTTAATGTAAGTATTTTAATATATTATTTAATATAAATTATTAAAATTATTTGATAAATATTAGATATTTAATAAATATTATCGTAGATTATTATGATATACAGTAAAAAAAAGGTATACGGTAAAATTGCTTAAAACAATATTATCTAAAAAGGAAAAATTGAGAAAAATTAAGTGTAACAGCGAAAATTTAAAAATACTTATATAAATATTTAACTTTCTTTCTTTTTCAATTTCGTATTCATGTATAAATATCATCAAAACCTAATCTTAATTATTCATAATTATGAACATTCAGGAAAATATCTTAGTAAAAGATTCCTTCCAAACGCGGGTTCCAGTGTTCCTTCCACCGAATCTGTCATCGGAGTCTACCACGTGAACACGTGAGTAACGGTTGCCTTGTCTGCCGGCCATCTCGATGGTCGCCGTCGGTGTCGTTTTCTGGATGATACATATATATATTGTATATTATTTAAAGTAGTATTATATTTTATTAAACAATATAAGGATATTTACGAAGAAGTTCATGTAAAAATATCTTTTGGATGTAAAATAAATTAATAAAAATTTATTTTTAAAATAAAATTAAATTAGAAGGAAATAAATTAATAAAAATTTATTTTTAAAATAAAATTAAATTAGAAGGGAATAAATTAAATGTAAAGGTATTTGTGTATTTATTAAAATTAAACAGAATTAGAAATTCTCACAGAGAAATTGAAGCATGTAAGGAAGTTCAAACTAGTTAAATTTTGAACGATTCAAATCTTGTGAACTAGACTTTATTTTTGTTTTAAACTGAAAAGTAAATAGTACCGATAGAAATAAACTAAATTCAATTTTATTGATACAAATAAGTGATTTATAGAAATTAAATTCATTTCAATTCAATTTTAATGAATTCCATGAACACAAATAGGTTATTTATGTAAATCATTGAAAGAAACTTATGTCTTATTTGTTTGATTGGTTCTAACTTTATGTTTAATTTTATACAAACTTTTATACATTATTATCACGACATAAGTTATTATACATAAATTTTTACTTTATAAATTATTATATATTTTAACATCATTTGCAATATTAAAAATTTATTTCAAAATTAATTAATTTTAAGATATAATTTTAACATTATATCAAAGATAATTTATGCACATCCACCTATAAACACTTAAAAATTAAAAATAAGTCACAAATAAGAAAGAAAGAAAAAATCTTACATCGATAAATATAAAAAATAAATTTAAACTTAGAATATAAAAAATTCATTTACTCATTATCAATGGGTTAAAGTTAAACGGTTGAAGTTGAGTTAAAATTCTATTAATAAATGAAGCCTTTGACGTTGGGCAAAAGGGCCATGGAAGATGAGACGTTTGTTTGTCAAAAATATACAAGAAAATACAATATTCTAGATGATATACAGAATGTTAAAAATACCTTGGAGGATGTACAAGGCAAAAAAGAAGATGAATCATGTTCGTTTGGGCTCGTTGACGTGTGGGCGTAATCAGAATCGAGTCTCTTTGGTGTGGCCGGGAAGAACTGCACAAGGCAAAGAAGATGTGGCTTGTAAGGATCGCTTGTACGTGGATTCTTCTCGTGGACAAGTGATTAAGATTCAGGATTTAAGGTTTATATGTATGATCTTTTGCAAAGTTCTTGCGTTGTTTATATTAAAATTTTATTAAAGATTGACTGTAAGATTTACAGAGGAGGATTTATGCATATTCTCTCTAAAATTTAGGAATTCTCTCAGGTATATGAATGGCTTCATCTTTATTTATCGGAGACTATATATTCTATTGATTTTTATTGACTTCAAGCTTTACATTGACTGTATCAAATCTGAAATTTGGTTGTTTTTGCTGTTGTTGTTTGCATTGATGTGATTGTTTTTCTTAAGCGCTGAGATGAAATGTTTTCTAAAAAAATCAATGTTGTATATAATCTGTATTAACAATTTACAGAATTTAGAGAGGCATCGGGCAAAAACAACGAGCTTGAATGCACATCATTCTATGAAATTATGATGATGTTGGGTTGGACATTGGTACTGCAAGTTGCCCCATTTCACCAGTGTCTTCGATGCAAAATTTGTACAATGCACGAAAGATGGAGAGTTTGCATTCTAATACTTATATGACACTCTTTACTAGTTTGAACCTTTAACCTCAAAATCCACATATTAATAATTTCTGTCCAATTCACTAACAGGAGAGATATGGAAAGATGCTAGAAGATTGTCAGGATCCCAAAAAGCCAGTCAAGCATAAAAGGAGTGCTCATAGGTTGTAGTGAAGATGACCTTGTTTACCCAGTCTTGTTGAAAGTTGTATACTTTTCTTTTCTAGCAGACACCACTTGATTTCGACTTACAAATACTGTAACTTGCAGATTGACCTGAGAAAGAGTAGTTCTAGACCTCAAGATGAAGACCATTAAATAATGCTCGTTCACTGAATTGGCCTTAATAAATGGGTGGCTCAGTCATAATTAATCTTCTTATTAATTAAGAGGCATACACTGTTGGAAAATTTGAGGTCAACAGATAACTTTTTGATGATGAAATATGAAAAATTCAAATAAGTTACAAGTAAAATAATATTAAACTTTTACATGGAAAACTTTTTCGATATAAGGAAAAAAAATCAAGAGACGTGTTGGTCTATCCTTAAATCTTTTATTATAATCAAATAATAGGTATACAAAGTTTTTTTTAGTAATTAACTAAAAGAATCGTACATTTACTATCATCAAATACCAATGAAATAAAATTAAATAACACAAACAAAAATTACATAAATTATCTAATTCAACTGACATATTTTAGGAATTTCTGTTATCTTCACATAATTCTTAAAACCACGAAACTTGACAGTATAACAATCTACTATAAATAACCTTTCAAACGATCCTATGATCAAGATAGTATAATAACAAAAAAGTGATAATTTTCAATCATCACCCTCGCTCGTAAAAAAGTGATGTATTTTTGTTTGTTTTTTCGTCTAAAATATCACAATCATCGGAGGAAAACCAACATACACACGTATCAAAATCTGCATCAATCCACAACCTGAAAGCACCACCAGCAGTCAACGTGAAAAGTATTATGAATACTGTACAGGTATTTAAGATAAATGGAATAAACATATATACCAGCTGGTTTATCGAAAATACCCTTGAAAGTTTATGCATTTCAAAAACGATTTTTCATAAATAACCAAAAGCTCATATTCAAATCCTCGTCCTAAAATAAGTAAATCGTTTTACGTGTCACCATCAAAATCGGAATTATCTTGTATTTTATTTTTTCACATATACATTATATCATAATATAAAAAATCTTTAACGTGCAATTTTAATATATCGAACCGTTTTTTCTGTAAGCAGCCACAGATATATTTCCGTAGATGCTTAAATTTTTTTATTTTTTTTAAATTTATTATTTAGGTTCCATTTATTCAAACTTTTTTGTATTATACACTAACTTTTTACAAACTCTCGTGAGTTAATATTATCGTACAAATTTTTATATTTAAATTTTTATTTTATAAATTATTTTTTAAAACTTTTTATCGTTATTAAAACTAATTATATGGTAAACAATTCCACAATAAATGCAGTCTTAAGGTAAAATTTATTTTTTTTTAAAAAATATCATATATATATATATAATTTTTAAAAAAACTTAAATTTGAATACCTATAAAATTATTATTTTTACTTGATAATTGGGAACCATATAATTAAGTAACACAAAAAAAATTAAAAAAATCATATATCAATTTTTTTTAATTTTAATATATACAAAAAATATATTTTTATTTTTTAATAAATGGCCTCACTTTAAGCCCCTACAAACACCTGTATAAACTCTCGATAAATATATATATATATATAAGTAACACCAAAAAAATATTTTCGTAACACTAATATATTATATTTTTCCTTTTAAAATTACCAGGTCAACACGATCATCGAGTTATTTTCCGGGGCGGGAGTACGTGTATATATATATATGTTCAATAACAGGCGAACGAGGGATCCGTGTGGTCGAGGAGGAGATCGGAGATCCCTAGTCGGAACGCGGACGAAAATGGGAAAACGCCACTGGTCGGGGTTGGCGGAGATATGGAATCGGGAGACCGGCCGCCTCATGCCCAGGGCTTTCTGCCACCGTTTCTGGGCGTCCGAGGTTTCGCCTCTTCCCCCACGCTTGATTGCTTCAGTCTGTGGTGATCGCAACTAGTGGCTGCCTCTGTGTATCTGTTTGTACAGCCTCTTGTTTGTTTTCACGTGCTTGAGTAGATTTCGTGTTTACCGTGATTCACTTTCGCGGCGGTGAGTTGCAAGCACTTTGTTGCGTACTGGAGTGGATTGATCAACCGCCTATTGCCGATGTCTTTCGTACAATCTAATCTAAGGTGGTGGCAGCCTTGAATTATTCGGTTCGAGTCGTCTTTACTAGAGAAGTGGTGTCGTGGTTATTCGGTTGGTATACGAAGCAAGGAATTTGCGAGGATTTAAACGGAAGTCTGTTGTGATCCATTGCTTGAGATAACCTGCCTTCCAGGTGGTTGTTGAATTTTTCTTGGGAGAGAATGGCGTCATACACTCGGCTACTTACTTGCCAAGCTTCGTTGTGTTGCTAATGTTGCAAAAATTTCTGCCAAACCCTCAAAAAAAATCTGGTGGAATTAAAACTCAGAAACATATATATGGCATGCTTATGTTCATCAAAAATTTCCGTTTCTTCTCTGTTGGCTGTAAATATTTTCATACCCAGCTACTCCTCGAGTGGTAAAGGCTACTCCTTTGCTCTTAATAATTAGTACGAAGGAAAAACTTTTTATGTATCATATGCTTTGATAAGCTTAGCTACTCAGCTAATGCTTGGTGATAATAGCACGAACATTTTTACAATCCTCAAATTTGAAGTATCAAAAATTGACCAGATCAAATCTGAAATTTGATCGTTGTTGTTTACATTAATGTTTGATTCTATGGGTGGGTATTTTTATTCTCAGTGACCGAGATTAAACATTTTCTAAAAAAATGAACATATTTTTCATGTTGTATATGATCTATATTAATAATTTACAGATTTTAGTTATCACCTTTTTCGGTTACAGGATGTTGTACTGCGCTTTGGTGTCCATAAGAAGTTGGAGAAGCATCGGGGATGTGTAAACACTGTGAGCTTTAATGCTGATGGGAACATCATCATATCAGGCTCAGACGATAGGATGATAATATTGTGGGATTGGGACATTGGTACCGCCAAGTTGTCATTTCAGTCTGGGCACAGAAATAATATCTTTGACGCAAAATTTGTGCCTCACACAGATGACCGAAGAATTGTAACATGTGCAGCTGATGGAGAGGTTGCATTCTACTCATGTACCAGTCTTTACTAGTATAGACCCTCTTTTCCGTAACAAACATGGCCTGAAAATCTACAAATTAATTATTTTTGTCCATTTCACTGGCAGGTGAGATATGCAAAGCTGCTACAAGATGGTCAAGTGGATACCAAAAAGCTAGTCAAGCATAAAAGGAGTGCTCATAAGTTGGCTTTTGATCCAGGGACCCCTTATACATTTTACAGTTGTGGTGAAGATGGCCTAGTTTACCATGTCTGTTGAACATTTTCATTCTATTTCAGATTTCCTCTACATAATTTTCTTTTCTATTAGACAGCATATCATTGTGACTTATAAATATTGTAACTTGCAGATTGACCTGAGAACAGAGTCTTCTACACCCTTTTTTACATGCAAATCAATTCAAAATAATTCAACTTTTTCCCAAATCAATCCTCTCAATGCAATTGCAATGCATCCAAGGAATCCCAATCTAATTGCTGTTGCGGGCACTGATGAATATGCTCGAATCTTTGACATCCGCACGCACAAGTTTGATGGATCAACTGATCAGAGTAATCTGTGTGATTGTTTTTGTCCTCCACACCTTATAGGTTCTGGCCAAAGTGGAATAACAGCCTTGGCTTTCTCGGAGCAGTGTGAATTACTAGCATCATACTGTGGTGAGCTAATTTACCTATTTTCATTAGATCAAGGTCTAGGGCCAGATCCTACACCAGCATCTCCGGTATCAGCCACACACCCTGATGATGGAAAAAGAAGTCCTGCTTCAGCATCACCATCATCAGTCCATCCTGTTCACAAACATGAACTTTTATCTTATGGGGGACATCGGAACTGTGACACAATGAAAGGTGTGAGCTTTTTTGGTCCAAACAGTGAGTATGTGGTTAGCGGATCAGATTGTGGTCGAATATTTATTTGGAGAAAAAGAGATGGAGAATTATTGCGAGTAATGGAAGCTGATATGCATATCGTTAATTGTATCCAGTCTCATCCACATGGCCCGGTACTTGCCAGCAGCGGTATTGAAAATAATGTTAAGATTTGGATCCCAAATGCTGCAGAACCTGCCTCTCCAATAAATATTGAGAAGGTATGTTCTCTTTGTTATTGATAAACTTTCTGGTATTTTTTTTTAATATCTGTAATTGTCATATTACTTTTTGAAGTTTTTTTTTCCAAAGCTTTTTTTATTGTATATAATTTTTGCCTATCGGTTTCTTTTTGGCATTGCTTGTAGACTGGTTTTGAGTCTGCCATTATTGGTTGGCTTTACTGGTGAAATTTGATTGGTTCTTGAGAAGTTCCATTGAGAAAATGTACTGTTTGACATTAGCATATTGATGTTTTTTTTTTTTTCCTTCCTGTTTCCTCAGTGTTAAAGTTGAAGTGACCATTTTACTGAAATTGTTTTAACCAATATTTTTCTATCATGATTCACCTAAATGGTTTTACTAAAATGTTGTTGACGGTGAACGAAATTTTTCATCGTGCTTTTACTTTAAAGCAGTTTGTTATTATTTGGGCAGCAGAGGAAGCTCTAATTTCTCTGCTGTTCGTTTTTCTGGAAGGTCCCCATGCCTGATCGAATTGCTTGCTTTGATGACCTTGGCTATCCTTTTGATGAATGTGATATTGATCTTGTCACTGATGACGACGATGATGATGACGACGATGATGATGACGATGATGATGATGACGATGATGATGATGACGACAATGATGATGACGACAATGATGATGATGGAAATGATCATTATGATGACGACTCCGATGATATCGACATTGACGATTATGATGATATTGATGATGATGATGGTATGATATCCAGTTAAAGGACATGCAAAGTAAGGGTCAGCGTCGTCTTGCTCTTCCTGAATATGTGATTAGACATGTTCTTGAATTGCAGACATTTGTTTTTCACCTTGATATAGAAGAAGACGAAGGAGAAGATTTGTCAAATCCTATTTGGCCAACCAGGTACTTCTGAAAACCCGCCACTACATAAGGCAGGAGTTATTTCTGGTGATTTTGATGTTTATAGTGAACTTGCAATTTTATGGTATAACTATCTCCAACCAAGTACTTGTCATCCACGAGCATTTAGCTGTATTTATCATATGTTTGTGAGTTGCATTTGCTTTCTTTTGATAGATAAATTTTTTCTTTTGCCGTTTGGTGTTGTATTATATGGTCCACTTTCTTACGATGGAATGAATCTCACTTTGAACCATGCAAACACATCAACTCCATTAAAGAAATTATAATGCATCACTTGTGGTTCGCATGCTAGGTTGTAGTTTACAAAACACCATCATCACTATGACATGGAAGCAATAGAGGAGCTCGACCTTGAGCACTTCCGTTAAGTTTTTGACATACTCATTTGGCAAAATGAGTTGGAAACCTTTTCCGAGGCCGTGGCAGAGGAGAAATTGATGATGGGCTTGAGCAAGTGATGGATTTAACAGCAACGAGAACTTGGCGCAAGCAACAATGATGGTTTCGATTTGGGTGGCGGGCCGAGGGGTTTAGGGGTCTGAGTAGGGGTTGTGAATTGTGATTTAAAAAATGGGATTTAAGATTATGTTAATAACAATGTGTGTATAAAATGGGTTGCATCACTTTATGGTTATGATTATTGTTTCTGTAGCTTAAGGCTAGTCCTGTCATGTTTAGGTCACAAATTTTTTTTATAAATCTAAATCTTAATCCTCTAAGGGTGGCTTAGGTTCTAAAACAAACGAACCTGAAAGTGTAATGTAATGTAATATTATATTACATTATATTCATGTGTTACATTTTAGTTCATTTTATCACTCCTAGATATAATATGCAAATACATTGTATTGTACCGTATGCTTGAGACTATGTATTTATAATAATAAATTATTGGAGTATTATTTTATAGAATGTTTGACCATAATTTCTGTTCTTCCATTAAGAATATTATTTAAAATACAACAACGATAGGATAATATTTTGAATCAATTGGACGATACCTTGTTTTAATAGGTATCAAATTATTTGCAATATATAGTATTTAATATTTTGATGGGAATAAACCCAAGCTCAGACTCGACAAATTTGATGGGTTTGGGCCCTTATTGATCTAGCATGACCCATTGCCACATACACGTTGGTAAGAAAGTGCAACGGATTTTTCTTATTTTTTCCTTTTTAGTTGTACAAAAATAACAGGGCATTGCAGAGATGATGATAGTGAACAAAAGTATATGATAAAGTGGGGTATACAATGTACACAAAACAATTTAATTCCTTCCGTGCACACCACAGTGGCCTTCAAAAAAAAAAATCACACAAATGGAACATGAATATTCTTTATAAAAGGGTAAAACAATAATAATCTAACTAAAGAATCACAAGAAGACGGTAGGTACCACAGAAGTAGCCATTCAGCTACATTGTTAATGCATCAGGAATATTTGTAGGAGCACCTAGAATGCTACCACCCACGTCAGGAAAACACTCTTGCTGAGGGATGGGATCCACTTTCCCATCTGGACCTACGACGATTGGATACTTGAGAAGGTGTCCTTCCATTGAACACACTTCGCATCCACAAAATCTGGCCCAGTTGTCTTCAGCCATCTTGTTCACTTCTCGAACGCATTCGACGCTTTGGGGCTCTTTGAAGACGTCATTCACCTTGCCAAGATGTTCTGCCCATAACGACATTCTGTACCCATAAATCTGCAACAGGAATTGAAGGGTCATTTAACAGTGATCGGCTAAACATCACACCATATATGTTTCTGCATGTACATAACCACCGGAATTTTTTTTTAAAAAAAACTCTACCCTAATCTTATTCATCACGTAATTAAATACTTGCAAATCTAAAATTCAAAAGGATAACCACCGGAAATTATAACCATGGAAACCATAAAAACTCTTCTTTAAATCAATTTGAAGTTGGTGACTGTTTATCCTGATGGTCTTTTAGATTCAAGTGAATACTAAACACTGCAAATCCGGATACCAAATAGATATGCAAAGACCACCGGAAATTATAACCATGGACAACCACACCGGAAATTATAACCATGGACATAACCACACCGGAAATTATAACCATGGACATAACCACACCGGAAATTATAAATTTATAACCATGGAAACCATAGAAAATTCTTCTTTAGTAGTCATTAAACATCTTCCATCAATTCCAAGTTGGTGACTGTTTATCATGATGGGTCTTTTAGATTCAAACGGATTTAAATATCTTTAGCGGTCATTAAATATCCATAAATTCGCTCTTGCTTACACATTATCTACAAATCCAGATACCAAATATATGTACATTCTATCCATAAATCTAAGCTTCATCGAAATTTCCTGAATTAATGCTGCATCAAACCGAAAAAGTAAATTGTTCCACTGACCTGGCTACGTGGAGGTCTGCCTAGATCTTCCCACGTATGATGTGGTTGGTATGCGCCCATAGCTATCTCAGTGTCTCTTGAACCATCAAGAGATCTTTGATTAATATTTGCAGATCCCAAAATCACGTATTCATCATCTACTATCATCCCTTTGGCATGGACATATATCATGAATCGTCGATAATTTTGGCACAAACCCTAAAAGAAAAATAGTGAAAATATCAAAACATAATAAGAATTTTTTAAGAAGCATTATATTCTGCGTTGCAGCAAACTCAAAAAAAGATCCACCAAGTTCAAACTAAAATTGTTGGTGTCAAAATGATGATTTAAGGAAAAAGATTAATATAAATTAGCAGGTTTTTGTAGATGGATAGCTGAGTATTGCATAATTTTCCTTAAAAGTAAATAGAATGTCAATTTTACAATGCTTTCCTTATTAAGTAAATTAGCAATATTATCTCCTAAAGCAAGTTCATTAGTAACAGTTGCTAAACATACTGCAGCACTTTTTCCTGACGTTTGGCCAGTTGGCTGTTGCACATCCTTGAGCAATTCTTCTCGATTCCCAAGACAATAAAAATTAAGATAATCTTGTGGATGTGAACCCTCAAGGTTAGCTGATTTCATCTCATTTGCAATAATATTATACATCATTTGAATTGTCTGACCCTGCAGACAAGTAAAAAGACAGTTTATCAATCAGAGCAAGAAAGATTGATCTAAAAATGTAGACAATAAAGCAGGTCTAAAGTGTAGGATACTAGATTCAGGAACACTTTGGATTCCATTGAAACATCTACTGCTCATACGCCTATGCTTATTCTCTTTGACAACTACCCTATAAATTCTTAGAATGAAGATTGAGAATTTTAACCAAGCAATGTTTTATGTATAATTTAGATGGGTGAAAAAAAACAGAGAATATAATTCTAAAGAAACAAATGGAAAGGAAGGACATGGGTTGCCAACCCAACATAGATAAATGCATTGATTTTTTTTTTGAGCAGTAAAACCACAAAATCTTATACAAAAAGAAAAGGAATGAGTATACAGGGCTGTACATCATGACTATACATGATTACAAAGTTATGTTTCTTAAAAATCCAATTACCTGTCATTATTACTATTGGAGATATTATGATGATCTTCTTTTGAGTGGTATGAAAGTAATTTATGAAATCAATAATGAAATACAAAAGGGTTTATCAAGGGGATAAGCAAACAAAATACAAAACGTATGGATATCATGATGATCTTAACTTCAATATTACGATTATGTCACCTGCCAAAATAGAATCTCCTGCACAGCAGCGGTAGAAGGAACTCCCTCAGGCCACATTGGTATGACAATATATACTGCAAAACGCTCCCTGGCTTTTATTTTACTAGCAATCTTTAAGGCCAGCTCCATAGGTATCAGGTTGTCAGCATCTGTTACGCAGACAGAGGAAGCTCATAGTCAAGATTGTAGTATATGTATCAAACCTAAAAATTTCTACTTGAAAATCATACAAGCAGCAGTGAAAAGAAGTAATCAATTCAAATGAAACTAAAAAAGATAAGAGGAATACCAAAATTTATTTGATTAAAAGTAGTGAAAAAGATTTAAAATTACATAATTTAACAGATGATAATGATGGATGATTTATTTGATGGATAGAAATGATTCATGTGGCAACCTCACCATAGTAGGATTAAAAGTAAAACATTGTTGTTTGTTTTATAGTTGCTTTCTAAATACTGGTTTTCTTCTATACTTAGCTTTTAAATGATATAGTAAATGGTGGTTGAGAACCATAGCATGATCTGACTCAATCAAAACAGAAACAAATCTGGTCACGACTTGAACCAATGACACTTAGAATAATGTATGGCTCCATAATTTATTAAAATAATTCAGGCCCAGATCCAAACTGGAAAATCTTCTTAAGACAAGTTCCCAACCTTATCTTATATGGGACTCGTATCTAGATCAGTGCCATCAAAACAGGCAACTAGGTAGTTGATCTTCATGGCTAGGCAGTTATACACCCAACCATCATCTACTTCATAATGCTACAATTTATAACGCTATAACATTATGTTGATGCTACAGTGTTAATGAGTGTTTATTTTGATGTTATTCTGGTATATATTTCAACAGTATCGATTTGTCGAGAAATTAAGAATAATAAGATAAAGTCACATTGCATTTAATAATATTTAATATAGTAACAGTCTAATATTGTAAAATATATAATTTTTATTTTAAAATTGGTGATGCCAAGGCATCCAGGGACCCAATCTTACCATTAAGTAACTTTGTGCCTTACGCTGTGTTTGTCTGTAAAGAGTGAAACTTCTACTCTCCCCCAAATTGACTCTCATGCAGAACTATATATTTTACAAGAAGCTTTAGGCACTCCACTCCAACATTATGTAAAGCAAAGCTTTGTGCAAACAAATTGTTATGGTTCTGGGAGAATTCATCCTAAAAGAACAGTTTGATAAGACGAAGAGTCCACCACTTAAAGAGTACATTAAGAGGTGAATCTTCAACCAACGTGGGACTAAAGTTCATATCACAAATGCCTCTTAAATACATATGATCTAGATAATAAATATATGTTTATTTGGCCTGAAGTAATGATGACCCTAATCCAGACTATATGAGGTGTTTTTTCTTATTATTCCAAAATTAAAAAATCAAATATACAAAAACCTAGTTTATTTATGATTTACATCATATAATGATTTTCAGAATTTCTTGAGTTTTTTACAGTCAAATAGTGTTTTAAATTCAATGATTAAAATATAATTCTACAAATTTTCAAAAAAAAAAAAATTCTATAAGCTTAAGACAAGAATGGCTATCCTTTGTTTTATAATCAACCAAACTAAGAAGTTAATTTGAAAATAAAAATAAAATTTATGAAATATGGAATTCTTTTATAAGTGTCGGAATTTTATTCACCTGGATTGTTGTAAGATGGCCAACCAAATGATGATCCAAGAAAATACTGATTTTCAATATATATGAAATGTCTAGCAGATCTGATAGCCATTACATAAGCAGTGTGGATGCTCTTATCCGTTATAAGATTTTTTCCACCAATAAGATTCTGTAACAACTTATTCATAAAAAATAGATTGGAGAGAAATGTCCAACGTGTACAAGTACATGAACAGAGAAATAAAATAAAAGATATTTCAGATGGTCCAATGGTAAAAATCCAACAGGAAATACCTTTTCCCTAGCTACTTGGGGATCTTGGGGAAATCCTTTTACTGACCCAGAGTCAATAGATCGGAAAACCTGGTGGAAAGATAGAATCAACAATTTAGTGGAATCAGTTAATTAAAACATAGATATTAATAAAGTAAACAAATGCATCTAAGTATCTAACCTGAACGTGCCAATTTTCTTTGTCAACTTCCGCTGAAACCCAAAGGCTAGGATCATCATTTGGAATGGAAGGTGAAGGACTAAGTATCCATGATATACGTTCGAGCTTGATTAAAGCATCATCATGCCATCGAGATACTGTTTTAAATCGTCCACGGACCTCCCTCCATTTTGTTGCCTTCCGCCAGCGCTGTTCAAAATTTTTAAGGACGTCATATGCAGCAGGCCCGTCAATTCTGCAGTGCAAATCATGCCATGGTTGTCTTGGGCCTCTGATTTCTGTCTACACAGAATTACATACAAGAAAGCATGCTGATAATTAGGAATAATTATCCCCATGAAGTATTTCTGAAAAAAAACTCACACTAATACTACAGCAGCAGCAACCATCACTACCAATGTTTTAATCCCACTATTTGGGGTTGATAACACGAATAACTCCCCACCATTCAGTCCCAAATGTGACACTAGAAGGCTAGCAACATGGAGTATTTCAATTACTTCTAGAGAACTACCCAACTAGTCATCAACACAACTTAAACTTTTTTTAAAAGCATTCATGAAGATTGATTAGTGATTATACAGATTAATATCCAATCATATACTTGTCTAATATTTTAAAATTAATTTAAAAATATTTAGAGGACTTAACAGGTGAGCCGAACTTACATAAGCTAAATGAATCCTAAATGTGTTATTTGTACATAGACAAAAGTAACTACAGAGAAAAAATAATAAAATAATAAAAAAGTCACTAAAGAGAAATAATTTCTATATTAGTGAACAAAATAACAAGAGACATTCAGTAAAAGGTGTGTAAATCTAAAAGAAAAGCCCGGTGATGAAGTAACACTCACAGCAAATGTGGGATTATGAAAATCATTCTGAAACACTGTGTCAATATCATGGAATATTCTGTGTTGTGGTGTATCATAGCGACCATCACAGAGATCAAGACCACCTAAGAAGGCAGTAATTCTCCGTTTACTCCCAGAGGCTTGTGTATCAACCAATACACATTTTTGATGATGTGTATAAAGAGTTCCAACTACCTGGACACAAAATTAAGGGAAAAGATGAGCACAGACAAATGCCAAACAAACCAAAGACTGATATATCAAAAGTAGTTAAAGAAAGTTCAACTGAAGATTTCTTTTTTGGACAAAAATGGAAAACAAAGATGTATATCAACTCAAATTTCACTAGAAACATGAAGAAACAATTTATACAACATGAAGTTTATTCTAGCAAGTTCACAAAGAAGGATATGTTTAGAAAAGGCACAAGACATTTATCATCTTGGAAAAACCAGACTGTGGGCTCTCTCCCCCTTCGCATCCAACTGTCAGAGGGGAGCAGGTGCAGTTACAATCACACCTGATTAGGGATCTATATATATTATTCGTAATCAGAAAAATGCTAAATAGTTTTTGTTATTAATAATCTAACTCATATTTACATTTTATTCTAATGTTGCACAATGTGTGAAACACCGATAGGGCAGAGGGCATTTCACACCTAGATGCCTCCCTCAAAAAGACAAATTGTGTGGCAGGGTCTGATCGGATCTGGATCAAGTTACAATTTTAAATAACTGTTTACTCTGTCCCCTAGAAACTTGAGCAATGTAAATGAACAAAGTAAAGAAAATAATCTTTGAAATTAAATTTAAATTCAATACAAAAACTTCCAATATTTCATTGCATACAAAGGACAACCAAAATTGTCATATAACTTTAAAAATAAGTAAAATCACAATAAGCAAGCACGTGGATGGAGTTCTTTACAAGAAATTCAAAGAACTCTAATTCTTTTTTTGGCATCAATAGGTAAAAATATATTAAATTCCAAAAAGGCAGGTGGCATACACTCCATGGACAGACTAGAAAAAAAACAAAGAACTCAAATTTATTAACAATTGTTTCAGTTATGTCTAATCGATTATAAAATTATTATTTAAATAATATAAAATTGAAATAAAATATCAACTGGAGATACATACCTATTGACAACCTAATATGTTGATAAAACTCCAAAAACAAAACGTTTTGTTGGTGGATATGTCACTATTTGCAAGCATGAAGTCTTGATTGGCTCCGGCTTCAACCAAGGAAGTTATATTTAAAAGTGATCAGGATCTCGTTGGGTAGACTATTAGCATATTAATACCTGATCTAATTTAGGTTTGGGTAGGAACAGTCACCTCAATAATGGAACACTTCTCCTGATATAGCTGATGCCTGATGGTCTGGTTTGGAAAGAAAAGTGTTATTTTTACTAATAGAAATTCAGTTCTTGTTCAATATAATACAGGTTATGTTCAGGACCTCAGGTTGATTAAGATGAGGTTCAATCACAGGTCCGTACCAAGTCTTTGGAAATCTATGACAATCATACACATGTGACGTTGAGATTGGGAGGGAAAGTAACATCTATTCACTACTGATGGAATTAGTTCCTTTTGTTTGAGAAAGGATGAGTTGAAACCCATATTAGTAAAATAATTTGTAAGAACCAAAAAATAATAAATTATCTAACAACAGACAGAAAAGTACCATATTTTTAAAAGACTTTTTATATAACATGCCTGTTGCTTAATCAAACTAAGTTTACTGCTTGCATAACGAGGTGAAAGCACACAGATCACCGACGAGTGCTTGAAAAACTTTCTTGTTTCTTCATCATGAGTTTCCATTACTCCTTTCTGAGAAACACAAAGCAGTATATAAGCTAACACAAATTATAGAGAAATTGATACAAAACTGCAAAAAAATTAAGTATTGGTTGAAAAGTTAAATTAACAAAAGAAAATGTCGAAGAGGAAACACACGTGTAACATTTAAATGCCCTGAACTCATCAACATGGGGCTGAAATGATCTCTTGTTTTTTGTTAAGCTTAAACTTAATTTAATTACTCAATCATATAATATTGTAGAATTCTTTTCCTACTAATTCAAACCACATAAATATAAAATAAGTAATTTCAGCATTTTCCTAACTCTTTTGATGTCATTAATATGAATGAATATTCCTTTTTCATTTAATGTCCTTTTTGGATGCGTCATTTACATGTTTTTGAATTGCAAAGCAAAGTACATAATATAATTCTGAATTTATCCTCAATTAGTCACACTCATATAAGTCTGCATGTACTCATTTCCTAATCTTTATTTTGGCATGCCTCCAGTCAACCACCTCAACATTCTTATTTCTCTATAAACTTTTCCAAATAATGGCATTTGTTAATTATTATGTATGGCATGTGCTATAAAGCATACTCACTTATACAATGTAAAAACTCAAATATATGTTCTTCAGAATGAGAGATGAAAATAACACATGAAAGTGTGACTACGATCCCATGTATCAGCCTTTCTCTATTTTGGGAACCCAATCATCAGAGACGATATACTCATTTTTCGGTTTCACTATTTTATTAAACTTAGATACAGTCCACACTAAGCTTTTATGTTTCTTAGCTTAAATTCTCTAGATCTACAAGCCACATCTTCACAGATTCAGTTTAAAACTACTTTCTGTTCTAAGAATATCCATCAAACTTATATTATGTCAGTCTTAAAAATTAGAGTTGCTGTGCATTCGTTGAAAAAGCCGCATGGTTAATTGGATGGTTGCACGGTAAGATCTCTTACCGTTTTGATCAAGAATTTGTCGTGAGAGGTTTTATCATCCCAAACCAGCAAGCACACGCGAACACCTTCCTGCGACTTGTACTTGAGGAGGTCCCCTAGCATGAGCTCTCCGCCACTGGGCAACGGCTTCGTGGGCTCCCTTACCAGCTTCACCTTAGTATAAATCGACCATCCAACAAGATAGACAAGATGATGCGCCTCCAGAATAGCATGGCATATGTCCTCCCAACACCTCCCATGCACAAATGCCTCCCCCTTCTCCAATTCGATCTCAGGGAGCTCCCCATCCCTCACGTGGGCGTCCTGGTAGAGCCTCACCATCCCGCCCTTCCTCATCGGAAAGTACGTGTTCCTCACACCCAGCTTCTCCGGGTCGCCGCCAATCCCACAGCGGTAAATCGGATTCAGCTCCACGGCCTTGAATTGCATGGAGAGCAGCAACGCCGACTCTGGCTTCGGCGGCCTCCCGTTCGCCCCAATCACCTCAAACCATTCCTTGATCGGCTCCCCCGTGACAACTCTGCTCGCCGGGATCTTCACGGTACCAATTAGCTGCGCCCCGAACATGTCGTTGTCCTTAACGACGAACTCCACCCAAGCAACCGGGTGCGCCAGCGGGACGTCGAAGTGCTCCTCCCACACCGGATTGGTGTCGTTTGGGATCACTCTCGTCCTCGCCACTGTGGACCCGGCGAGCACCACCGACACGTAGGGGTCGCTGGTTATCCGCTTGTGCCTGCGATGGCGTCTCGAAGTGTGGGGCGTACAGGAGCCCGCCAGCGGCGAGCCGCAAACTGCGAAGCAGCGGCGAAAATGCTCGACGAGCATGTCCATGTTCGGGAGTCGCCGAGCCTCCAGGATCCAGAGGTCGAGGTCTCCGTGGAGCATGATGACCCTATCGGATGACGGTTTGCCGGCGTCCAGAGGGATGGTCTCCATGCCGGCGTTCGCGTCGTCCGCAGCCGAAACTGGGGACTTCATGGGCGACAAGCCCTAATTGGCAAGTCGTTAAGGAGGAGGAGGACGAGAAAGAAGTGGATTTCGTACGCACGGAGAGAGCTGCGCTTCACGTTTTTGCGTGAGTTACGCGTGGCGGAGGGAGGAGCTGTGCTTTTCACCGTTTTGCGTTGGCAGATTGGGGTTAGAGAGAAGAGTGCAGGAAATCTGGGAATGAAAACGTCGGTGGATTGGGCATCTTTCCTAATAATTTTTAAAAATATTCATAATTTTATAATAATATTTATATTTTTTTATTATCAAAATTATTATTATTATTTTATATCTTACAATTATTTACTTAAAAATTACTTATTTTCACTCTTGTAAGAATAGGATTTGTACGATCTCATCATTTATAGTCGGTCTTCGAGTCTTACAGGTCAATTTTAGTAAATTTTTAAAATTATTTTTAATAATATTATTATTATATAAACTTTAATATATGAATTTCTATCTTCTTAAACGATTTTAACTTTATTTACGAAATTAACTATACATTTAATTTTATTTAACTTTATTAAAATCAACCTTAAATGAGACATATAATTACGTTGATGACTATGATCTCAAGTTAAACATTTTATCAATTGGAAAATTATTTTAAAATAATATTTTTTTAGAAAAAGATTAGATTCAGGTACGGTAAATAAATTCTTGTAGAATTTTTAATGGTAGATGTTGATATCTATAATAAAATTTATTATTAACATTACATTAACATTAAATATAAAAAAGGTGAGAGAAAAAATACAAAAGTTTATTTTTGCAAAGAGGTGTTATTGATGAATTAATGAACAAATAGTACTGTCAATCCTTTACCAATTCTACACTAAAAAAAATTAAAAAAAGTTGTCTTTCCTTTTCACGGCGATTTTAGTATAATTTTTATTTAAATTTGGACTTAAAATATTTACCCTCATGATAAAAATAGTTTTCTATGATATTTTTTGTTTCAGTTTTTGGTGATTACTATTTTCATTCTACACAAAACACGCCGCCACGTCATTGCAAACTTTTACGTTTTTACTTTTCAAAGGAAATAAACGATAAACATCACAATTAAAGTAAATTATTACGTACGTATTTTTTCATGAAATACTTAAAATAGCTGATGGACAATTAAATCCTAAATCTGGAACATTAAGGTTTTTTTTGTTTAAACTTTATTTACTATATACCTTATCTGATTTATCAAACATCTTTAACATTTTACATTAAAAAAATATTATACCAAAAATTTACATCATAAATTATATAATTTTAAAAAAAACATAAATCACACCTCACCTTACATCTTAAACAAATACAACATAAAAACTTTTATTTGAATTTAAGTCCAGAACCATTTTTCGTCATAATAAATGGAATTTGCGTGATTAAAGAAGAACCGAACTATTTTGTTTTTTTTTATAAGAGAAAATATAATAAAGTCACGTTAAATATTACGTGACTTTGACAAGGCTATGTTAGGAAATCAAGTGTAAAATAAAGATGGTGGGGGATTCCTTATCCTTGGATCCCACTCAAACAAAGATACGGACTACATCTTGAGAATTTGTTTAGCAATAATTATTTAGATTTTGGAATCCAAAGTTCAATATCAAGTGTTGATTAATGCTTTCAAAAAATCATTAATAAGGCGGAGGGTCATGCACGTCACCCACCGATGCCAACATGTAACGCATCGGATCTGAAATTGGTAGATACCGCGGCGTCACAAGGACAGCTGGACAGCGAAATTTAGCTGCAATAGACCCACATGATAGGTACCGAACCTTTTTTTTTTTAAAAAAAAAAAAATTGATAGTGGCATGAATACGTATCAAAGACTTCCTTCGGCGAAAAAAGTATTTTTAAAGTAATTTTTTTATTATAATCAAGTATTTTTCTACGAAGATAGTTGAAATGTTTTTCTGTGCCTCTTGGCTAAGATGACTAGAAAAAAGGTATATGATATCTTGTCGTCCGATAGAAAGCAAAGAGCCCTTTACTATTTGGGTAGGTAAAGTCTACAAGATAATATTTACCTGCAAGTTGCAAGACAATTTATAATGCATATATGTACATAAAGATAACAAGATTCTTGAGGGCAGATAACATAAAAAGTCCATGCATCGATTACGTTCAACACACAATGTATATATGTACTTATGTTATCTTCTAAATGTTGCAACATTACTCACATCATTCTATTTTTTTGACAATAACTTACCAGAAAATTTTCACTTGCTCTTCAACGCTAACCTAACGGTTGTACATTAAAAGATTACGTTTTTGTAAAATATAGCAAAAGTTCTTAAAAGTGTCTGACATCAACTTACAAGTGTCAAAACAAACTCTCCAATGTTCATCCAATATGTTTGACACAACTTCACTTACTCTATATCCAACATTATGCACAGGTTGCTTTAGTGGATATCCAACAAAACTACTCGATGTAGTTCAACTTTTTCATCCAATTGGAGATTTAATTAATTGATCTTTTCTAAAAGGGACTCTAACGACTTAAGATACATACATAGAAGTATTGAAAAAACATGCAACCTCTAGTGATATGGAACAAAAACTCTAAACTAATAATGAGCCGATGTCAAAAACGTGCAACCATTATTAGTAAACAATAAACACTTGATATGGAACAAATAAACGTGAGCAACATTTTTATATAGAACAAATATCATCATAAGTAAACACCTAGTATTGTCAAAATATCCAACCATTCATTTAGTAAAGTGAGCAACAATTCATTCATATATAATTTTGAATTTTCGAGCTCATTTGTTTACAAGAAACAACATGCAAAACATGCAATGAAAGAAGTATCAACGAAACATGCAAAACATATCAATAAAAGGTCAAATACTTCATTTTTCAAATTGAAGGGGTTTCAATGAAAGGAATGCATAGGTCCTGTTAAAAAAAAAAAGTGAACCAATTAGGATTTTATTGGTTGCTTCACTCAAAGAAATTAAAGGATGAACGATGCCAACATACAATAAACGTGCAAGTGGAAAATACTTACCAGGAGATAAAAGCTATCAACAGTGCAGAAGGGGGTGGAAGCTGTCGACGATGCTAACAGACAAGCAAAAGTAACCTTAGGTGCCACTGACAGTGTTAAAGGAAAGAAGAGAAATGTCGTGGAAGTGCAAGTACGAAGGTGGGTAGGTTGGTAAGAAATTAAATAATTTTTTGATATTTTTTAAAAATGTTATTAAAAATTATATTTAAATTAATAGTTTACTAATGATTTAATGTTATATAGTGAAAAGATCTAAAATCTTTTTTACCGAACACAGTCTAAGTGTAGATTTAAATTTGAAATCTTAAAATCTAAAAAAGTTTTTATAATCATCAAACTACTACTTTAATGATAATTGATACTGATAGACCAGAAGAAGTTTTAAAAAGAATGAATAAGTGCCTTGTAGTTTTTTTCGGTACACCTAAATTAAGGAATTTCTTTCTTCTTAAACTGAAAGATTAACAAAGAATCTACCATCTAACATGTGTCCTTACAAAATATACGGCACGTTTGATGATGCCTGCACATGATTACACAATACATATTGTACCAATAATATATCATCTACACACTTTAACCTCATTTGAAATCAACTCCAACTATCACAAATTTTAACATATACACTTCTATCATCCTAATTATTATATAATTTCAACTTCATTCATAAATTTAACTTTTAATTTAATTTTAAAGTTAAATTTAATTTCTATCACCCTATTTATCAACATGTACCTCCCTTCGTCAAAGGATAAAATGGACAAAGGAAAAAGGTCGCAGAGGTTGGAAGAAAACCACATTCCAAAAATTTGAAACTACATTCTGAAATTAGTAAGAAGAAGCCACTAAAATTGTGGGGATTGAAGCCACACACACAATTTAGAGGCGGATTAGCTATTGGATTTGACCAAAGTTGAAGGCACAAGACAATAATTTTCTCAATTTTTTTACACTTATCAAATGTACCTCAGTGACGAGAAATCTTCTAATGACTTCTCACCATCCGCACGATCACAGGTTCAAATAGAACCAACAAAGGTGGACCAGGTAACAAGCTACTTTCATCTTCGAGATTTATTAAAAACCATATCCAAATAGAGATTCTAACATAAAATATAAAATGAGAGATTACAATGTCAGTAGAAGTCGCGGCAGCGAGTGACCATCGCAGATGCCACTCCAACCCTCAACACAGAGACGAGAACTATCCGCTACGGCAACGCCAGCTACACGTGGAACTAGTGAACTGCGCCGTATGGTTTTCCACCAGACGTTAGTGTCCTGCTCCCCCACACATAACATACGGTAGGTTGGTTCCAGTGTTACCGGGAAAGCAAGCGCCTGCCAGTGGAATGAAATAGGTAGGGTTATTTTCAAGGTCTAATCCAGTAGAAATCAAAGCCACAAAGTGACGCATCACAGAAGCCACTCCAACCTTCACTTCAACGTAGAGACAAGAACCATCCACAACGGCAATGCCAGCCACGCATGGAACTAGTGAAACGTACCATATCGCTTTCAACCAGACGGTGGTGTCCTGCTCCCCGCGTGACACACAGAAGATTGGTTCCGGTGTTACCAGGAAAGCAACCACCTGCCAGTGGGAATAAAATAGATAACGGTTATTTTCAAGGTCCACGCAGTGCAAAGATTTGAAACTTCAATTACCAAAAAGCATGCACTGACTAACCCATCCGCCATTGGTGCTTCTGCTTCCTAGACTAAAGCGGAAACATCCTCCACCGCATCAGATAGCTCATGATCTCAGTGACCAGGCAAGAAGAATGAGAGATCGGCCACGTAAGCAAAAGCATAATGGGACACCGATCATGAGACGGTTCGAAGATCCCGGCGCGTACCAGCTGGTGTTGATCTCTGTGAGCACACAAACGGGCATCCTATCTGCCTTTCGGTCCTGTGATATGCCCACGGGCATATTCTTCCAGTGCGTGTTTGGTGCACGCGCCTCCCTAGAAAGATCCGTATTTCCCTGGTTGTTAATATACAAGCCTTGACAGTTCTGTTGTGCGAGAGTGTGGCAATAACAGGTCCCATACGAATTTGCGTGTAGTTTTAGCCGCAAAGCCCACCAGCACAATGATCGTTCCAGACACTCCATTTGATTCGTCTACATGCTAGCTCATATAGACTTGCATCGGCACAAGGCAACCAGTAGCAACACACCCGTTACACGTCTCTCCTAACAATCCCACCAGATTTTGTTCTATTTGCAGTGCCATGCTGCCAAGAATCACGAGTTTTTTCACTTGATTGCCCTACATCGTCTAAACTTTTCTCGGTTTGAGGCTTGAAATTCCTGTAGCTTTCATTCTTTGGGATTGATGTACACAATTTTTCATCCTCCTCAGACTGTGTTCCGGACTTTGGCTCGGGAAAAGTATCCAAATTTGTGTGCCTCATACCACCTGTCCTCAGACCCCTTGAATTGTTGTAACCTGAGCCTTTTAGGACCAAGAAATCCTTAGGTATAACGTTTGGATCCATAAAACATTTCCTTGACTTGGCATCCTGAATAAGAGCAGCCCAATCTTCCGACTGTATAAGAGCATTGGCATTGCCAACAACCTGTAAATATGGCGAAGCATGCACCACATCATGGCAATAATAGGTTAAGAGATAGTGCATATTATGATGTGATTGCGGAAGAAAAAGAAAAGAGTGCCCAAGAAAATGGAACGTAAACACATCGTAAAAGAGAAATGGCAAGGAAAATCTTAGGACAAAACTTGGAAGAAAACATACCCAAAGTGCTCGTCTTGCTCGTGTGAGAGCAACATTCATCCGACGGATATCAGCAACAAAACCAACACCATGCCTTGAGGCACGAACACACGACATTATTATGACATCACGTTCCTGCCCTTGGAATGCATCAACAGTGTTGATATAGAGGTCTTTACCTTCTTCCGTTTTCAAAACTTGCTCAAACTCTCGTTCAATGCACCTTAGTTGAAGCTTGTACGGTGTAATTATTCCAACAGATACCTTGTTACCACCGTTTAATTTCAAAAAATTCTGGAGATGCTCATACATCCGTAAACAAAACTGTGCCTCATGAATGTTCTGATAGGAGACTGATCCATTTTTGTGGGATTCACGACCATGCATGATATCAAAAAACATATATGGCTGCAAAAGAGAGTCCTTGTGGTATATTTCATCTGCCAAGTTTGATACACTCTCACTGTCAGTCAGACGTCCCTGGTAGAAGTACCTGGAAGGAAAATCACGGATTTGTGGATGCATTCTATACTGAACAGACAATAACATAGTTGGACAGCCTGCCTGTTGGAATCTCTCAAAGAGGCTTCTGCTATACAGCAATGTTCCAGCAGCCTTACTGATAACGGTTGCAGGAAGCTGCTGAGGATCACCAACTAGAACACACCTTGCAGCACCAAGGGATAATGGAGGAAGAACACCTACCTCACTGGCCTGAGCAGCCTCATCGATAACAATCATATCAAAACCATGTGCCAGACGAGAAAATAGCTTTCGACCACTACTCGAAACAGTTGTAAAAACAATTTCAGCTTCATTGGCAAAGCTTGCTTCAAGGTTGGCCCTGGCTTCTTCCATGTTGAAGTTACCTGCTCGAAACTTGCCTTCAACAATAAGAAGACGAGACATCTCAACCAAAATTTTATCCCTTTGCTCTACAACCTGAGCTAGAGTTTGCAGTAGGACATCTCTGTTCTGGTCTCGGGCAACAAGGACATCAGGATCAACACCAACTGATCCTTGGGATCGACCAACAGCAGCTGCTGCATTAAGTTGCCTTTGCAAAATAGCCATCTTTTGGGAGCACTGTGCTTCATGGACTTTTAGATTGTGCATCCAACCAAGGACCTCTTCATGCCCTTTGTCTAAAAGTGCATTAGTCCTTTGCTCAACAGAGACTGCCTGAGCAGCACGTGTCTGTGAATCCACCCCAACTCGAGCAACATCAGGACGATATACTTTCATTTCACCATCAATAAAGCCACGAGTAAGTACACGAGCTAGTAGTTCATCAGTTGCTGCATTTGAAGGGGCACAAACAAGCATTCTTGGTTTTGGGCAAAGTTTTGGGAGAGTGCGGAAGAGATTCTGGTCCATACTCTGCAACACTTCATCAATAGATCCTACTCCAGCACTTTCACAGTTACTATCACTAGTTTGTCTGTAGCTTTCTGGAGCAAGTTTTTTAAGTAGAGCAGCATAGTAGTGTTGATACTGAACAAGATGAATGACATTCAGCATCCCCCATACAGTATGTGTTTTTCCTGTACCTGGTGGTCCCTGGACCAGTGTAAAAGGCCAGGGATCTTGCTTTTTTGTGACTCCAC
>JAMKPZ010005937.1:0-22137 GCA_024699675.1 Amphibolis antarctica | reverse complement strand
AAAAAAAAAAGATCAATAATTCAATATATTGAGCAATCTTCAAAGAGAGAACTGACATGAATGTCCATAGCATAATTCACACGTGAGAAAAAGACAATTTGAATACAACATTCACTATTTTTTGTCAAGAAATAAAAGAAAAGAAGAGATTAGATTGATTCAATAATAAAGATAAGGTCTCTTTATATAGAGGATATAAAATGCATACAAAATAAGTTTAATCAATGTGGACTAAACTCACATACACTAAATACCTAATACATCATTTAACACTTCCCCTCAAGTTGGAGTATCCAACTTGTTACAAGTTTAAAAAACATAAAAACAACATGCTTAAAAACATAATGATTTTTTTAAGAGATTTTTTTCTTTTTTATCTGAACACTTGCCACACATGCATTTCTTTTCTTCTTCAATTGTTTCGCTTCTTCTCCCCCTTCAATTGTGGCCATTTGCAACAGATAGTGAAACTAAAAGGAGATAAAGGTCAATGTTATCAAAGGGTAGATTGACAAATCTAGGAGAAGAATTTCTTGTGAACATCAAGACGAGCCAAAGGAGAGCCACCTTCACCAAATACAGAACAGACGGAGAGAAAAAGGTTGTGAGAGCTGTGTGACAAGAGAATAGCTGCTGGAAGAGATTTCCTACATGAGTCAAAGTAGTGGGAGAGGTCTACACAAGACAAGGTGGTGGGAGAAGTCATCTGTGCTTGAGAAGCTAAAAAAGGCTAGCAGATTGTGACATCAGAGAGAGCTGCTCGTGTAAAGCACATCAAAGAAGGAGGCTGCGAAAAAAGCAATGACAGAGAGGCTTGTCTTGTGGAGATGGATAGTGGAAGATGCACTAGAAGAAGGCAAGCGTAAGTCCCTTGATCAACAAGCAGAGTTGTCGAGTTGTGGGCAAGCAAAAGAAATGTTTTTTAGGTGGAAGAAATGTTGTAGCGATAGTGTGGATTCTAGGGTTTCTTGGAGAAGAAAGAGAGAGATGGCAAATGAAGAAAGAGAGAGAGAGATGGCAAATGAATGGTTAGGAGGAGAGGTTCCTCCTCACCACCTAGGGTTTCTCTCTATCTTGGACTCTCAAAATCAAACCTCTAATACCATGTTAAGAAATAAAAGAAAAGAAGAAATTAGATTTGATTAAATAACAAAGATAAGACATCTTTATATAGAGGCTAAAGAAACATAAAAAACAAGTTTGACCAATGTAGAAATAAGTCCACACATACTAAACACCTAATACATCATTTACTCTAACAGAAATTAATACAAAATTCATCTTATTGAACAAGATGAGGTCATGAAACACAACGTTTTGCACCAACTCCCACTCATTATGATATAGCCATCATCATCAATCATCATGTTGATCTTGTGAAATGCAAACATATTCTATCTCCACATAGTACTGATCTCTTTCCTATTCTAAAAATAGTGATGAAATATATAACAGTGTTAATGACCAGACATACACTTGTGACGTCAAAAGAATGGACTGGTATAAACATGGACAAAAAAACAAGATGCAAAAAATTTTAAAAAAATTTACAATATGTTATCAGCTAGAACCAGACCTAAGGAAATGAAAGCATGTTGGCAAATACATTCATAATCATAGGTAGAAAGCAAACAAATTTTAAAATAGGGATAGTATCTAATATCCTAATAAACCTCATTATACACTTAATAAATGGGGCTCTTCCTTTTTACCCTATCAATCTTATCCCTTGCAATGTTAAAAATGGAAATCAGCTTTGCATGGATAGAGTTGCTCGTTATTTGTTTTAGAAGAAAATGGATCGATAACATAAAAATAAACATGTAACAAACAAGATTAATCAAAAACCTAAGGATAAAACTGTTACTCCAAAACAGGGTAATTTACTAAATTTGAAGACACGCAGTTACAATTCATACATGAGCATCTAATCAACAAGCAACCACTAAGTCAATTTCCAAAAGAAAAATTATCAAATAACTAAATTATCGGGCACAAGTTTTTTTGACTCCATGACCATTTTATGGATAATGTCCATCCTTTAGAAAATGGAAGACAATTTAGATGATTACATAAGGTTAATTTGTTAAAGATTGTACAAGTGGAATAATGAAAGAAACATGAAAAATGTTAATTGGCATCTAACTGATTGTTATTTCTGCTTTGAAACAACATTTTCTGTGGATATGAATATAGTAGAATTAGATATAGATATGCACATTGCACTATTATAACAAATTTAGAAATTAGCAGCACAACTTCAACATAAGAATGACAGAGATACTTGAAATGATACAAGACAAGGATGGAATTACCAATACTGGACAAGACAAACCCAGCCAAAATATCTTCTTCTTCGACTCCAGAGAGCTTAACCCGCACATTTTCACCAGGTCCAGCACTTTTTACTTTGTTTTCATCACAATTTACGGCCAGCACTTTCACATTGGCCTGCAAATCAACAAAAAAACATTTTTTACTGCCAAAACCTATGATGAATGGCTTCTGGACAAATACTTTGTAATTTTTAGATAATTGGAGATGAAAAAAATGTACCTTATTGGGCATTAACAAGAGATTATCACCTTCACGGATGCTCCCAGATTCTATCTTGCCCATTGCAACAGTTCCCATGTCTTTATATTTATCAATTATTGGAATCCTGTCAAGAAAACAAATATTACATAAGGAAATGAATGCTAGTCTGTATTAAAGTGTAAAAACACTTGTGATCATCAAGACAAAAAAAATGAGCCACCTTAGTGGCCCTTTAGGATCACGTGGAGGAACTTCAATAGAATCCAAAACTTCAAAGAGGCATGGACCAGTCCACCAACCACATATCTTGTTATCTACTTTAGTTTTAATGTTTGAACCCACCAAGCCAGAAATAGGAAGGAATTGAACATCTGCAAGTTCCAAAAGAAGACCAAATAATATACAGATGGAATAGAATTGTATTAACAACAATACACATGGGATAAAAATGATTTTACGAAGGGATTCATCTGAACACAAAAACCACAAAATTAGGCCAAAAGATTAACCAAGAAATAAAATTTGAAGCACAACTTTTAAGTGGCGACTGAAGTACAACAACAAAATAAAATGAAAGATATCTTATAAGAAAAAATGAACCCAATGTTCATCTCCAACCACCATCAAACCCCAATTCCTGGATAGGCTCCAAGCTTTATCTGCTAGCAATTTTGTTTACTTTGGAACCCCCCCCCCCAACCCACAATGAATAAATCAGGGATTTTACTAAAAAAAACTCTCCCAGCATGGAAGCATTATATGGTAGAACTTGGAAGACAATATTGTCTCTGATCAAGGGTACAGCCTTGCTCCTGCAACAATCTTGATTTTTGAATTTTAGAATAAAAATGATTCTCTTTCTTTGACTGAATCTGGGATTACACCTTTCCTGCAGACCTCTAAAATAAAGGATTTGAGATTTCTGTTCAACACAAACGGACAACAGGCTCCAGTGGTGAATACTGGATACTCTTCAGGGCACCTATGTGGTAAGCCAGGGTTCCTTGGGCGCCCATTTAGATTTTTTAATTTTTAAATATATATTTATACATATTTAATAATAATTATGTATACTTTTAACTCTATTATTTCTCAAATAGCATTCAAATACATAAATGATCCTAAGACAACATCAAATATTAAGTATAATAATATATATATATGATAATTTGCATATTTCAGTAATATTACATTAAAAAAATTACTTTATGCAAGGAAAAAAATTTAAAAAACTTTCAAAAACATGTATTTAATTAAATGGATCCAATGAAAGATCCATTTGACTAAAATATGGTGAGGCAAGAAGCCAACGCATAATAATTTCACACCATAACACCAAGGCATCCTCAAAAAGTATGAGTAAATATTTTAGTTTTGGTGATCACCATACCGAACAGATTTCTTGCAAGCATCCCTGTTTTTCACATGTCAACCTTCAATTTACCAAAAGGCATTGTTGCAGAAATTAAAACAGTGGCTATGTAAAGGGATTTGAGAGACTAGCAACAGAATGCACATAATCAAACGGAGTAAAGGTCTGCCTACCCAAAAAACATGGGGGTTAAGGATCAGATCTCTAGAATCATATAACAGAGCACTATTATGCAAGTGGAGATGAATTAGGAAACAGAGGAATAAATGCATTGGGCAAGAATCATAACCAGCAAATATCACAAGAAACACAGAAGTTTGGCACCCAGTTATCTACCTTTTGGAAGAAAGTTTTAAATCAAGAACCATTCTTCATGCAATAGACAAGATTCAAGATCCAAAAACACAACCCAATCCATTTCTGGATGTATGGATGGGTGCAGTACCACAAACCAATAGAACAGTTTACCTGGTCTATACAGCATGGCAATGAGACAAAATGAGAAACTCAAGGATGTTAGGTCCTATGACAGAAGATAGTTACGTAAGTTAAACTTCAGCAGGCATCTAAAGAATGATAAAATACCTTGGGAAACCCAGCTTCTAGGAACTGAATGATGAACCCACCTTCAGATGAAGAGGGCAGCCTGATGTGGAGACTGACTGCAAGCGACAGATTTACTGTAAAAAGTTTCTTGGAGGAAATGTGTAATGAGACAAAGGAGAAATAGATATAATATAAAATAGTCTACAAATGTAAGGCACCAATGAAAGTTAAAGCCTGGTCATATAGAGGGAGATCATAACCAAGGAATACATTAGCAAATATGCTGGAACATGATTTAGACTGTGATTTCTATGGGAAATTGAAAGAGGATTTACACCACCTGGTCTGCAATTTGAAATCGCATCTCAATTCTAGCAACATTTCAACATGAAGGTCATCATTGGCAGCATTTCATCCAACTTGGGAAGATTTAAATGAGGTAATCAACATGATGAATGGAAAGTTGAAGGCAGTCAAGCACCATTTGCTGCTTATGCTTCATACCATCTGCTGGGACATATGGCCCTGAAAGGAATGCTATGACTTCCAACCTAA
This sequence comes from Amphibolis antarctica, assembly GCA_024699675.1. Taxonomy (NCBI): domain Eukaryota; kingdom Viridiplantae; phylum Streptophyta; class Magnoliopsida; order Alismatales; family Cymodoceaceae; genus Amphibolis; species Amphibolis antarctica. Next base: position 17,126 of record JAMKPZ010005937.1, on the reverse strand, counting down.
GGGATACCAACAGTCCAGAGGAAAACAATGACCTTACCACTTCACCTGATGGGGCAGGGTCCTTAACATTTATTTACCTAATTGTAATTTCTTTCTACCTTTTCCCTGGCCTACTACGCTTAATTGATCTCCTGGATCAATCTGAGTAGAATGCTGGTGTTTGGATGAATCTTACGAGTAACAAGAATCACCATATTTTCTTCCAAAAAATATAAACTCCAATATATGTTTACAGATAGACCTGGACACCTACTCAAAAACAGATGCATATCCTTGTCCACATCAATGATGGAAGCAATAAAATCATACTTTTTTGGGTGCAAAGGTGCCCAAGCAGCAAGCCTAGGCACCTAGGTACTTAGGTGCCTATTTAGATATTTATTTTTCACTTTTTTAGTATAATATATATATATATGTATGTATATTTAATAAATTTTTATATACTTTTAACTCTATCATTTCCAACTACATAAATAATCATAAGAAAATATCAAAATATAAAGCATAATAATTCGTGTGTGTGTGTGATTATATTTTTGATAATTCTGTATATTTCAGTAATATTCCAAAAAAATTATATTTAAATTTTTCCCAAGGAAAAATATTTAAAAACCTTCAAAAACATATATGTAATTAAGTGGATCCAACAAAAGATTTACTTCATTAAGATAAGGCAAGGAAGTAAAAATTACAATACAAACATCCATATCTTCCAAAATATTGAAGGGCACATGGTTTGCATGTGCACATTTGCAAGTGGTTGGGTGGATGTGCATGTGTAGCTGGAACCCCTCATTATGAACATGGCAAATACCATGAAAGTAATGGGTTATTTAGTCTGTTGGATTACATCATTAAATGGCAACTCCATCTCACCTTGGTTTCAAAACAAATTAAAATCTTAAAGTAGATTATTTTTTCAAATCAAACAACTATGCTATGCATATTGATCACAGAACTTCTAATAAATTAAGTTGCCACAAACAACACAATTATTTCCAGTCTATAAAATAATAGTGGGGTTTCATTGGAAGACAAATTTGTGAAAAAAACAAAGAAAATTGTTATTAAAATGAAATAAAAGAAGACATTAGCACAACAGGGTATCTTCTGGAAGACAATTGGAATTGTGTTTCCACATATCATTTTACCATGGGACACCTAAATAACGTGCTACGTCAAATTTTGTGAAAGTGTTGTATTTTTTCTAGAAATTCAATTACCATAATAAAATGATCAAATCAAACAACCAAATTGAGTTTCATCCAAGCTTTGCCTAGACACAAAGTAAACAACCATACTAATCCATGCACAGATTTTAGTAACCCCTCTAGTCCATGAATTCTGTTATATGCATCAATGAGCTAGAAAATTGATCAAACACTTTTAAACAAATGGTGATGGAATATTTATATGTTACCAATATAGAACTTGGAACTTTCACCATTTAAGTAATCTCAAATCATATAAACTATCCATGTATTCATGTTCTCGCATGTACCAATAAAGCTTAATGCTCACCATATTACCTTTCTTAACATTGTAACCAGATGATCGTAAGAAGGGCACCATCTTTGATTCAATGTCATTATACCTGAGAAGGAAAAGCTAGGTGGGCATACAATGAAATGAAATGCAATGCTAAGTGCATTAGATTTAAATCCGTTATAACATGATGAGATATTGAAAAACCTTTCTTTGGACCATCCAACAGTAGGTTCGTCCATTTTGTTGACCACAACAATCAACTTTGAGACACCTAATGTTTTTGCAAGCTGTACATGTTCACGTGTCTGACCTCCTTTCTCATATCCTGTTTCAAACTCACCTTTTCGGGCAGATATTACCTAGAATTATAAAAGTATTAAACAACATCAAGGAATTTTGTAAAGAAGAATTCAAGTACTGAAAAAAGCTTGAACTGACCAGAACACCTATATCAGCCTGGGAAGCACCACTTATCATGTTTGGAACATAACTTTTGTGACCCTAGACAATATAAATGAACAAGATCCAATAAAGAACTAGTGCAAATGGTAGAAATCAATGACAATAACTCAAGCAACAATGGAAACAAAAACCAAAAAGGATTTCAAACATGTGAAATTTTACAGAGTTACAAAATAATAGAACAGAACATGCATAAATTGAACCAAAAGTCTTCATGCAAGGGAGTGTGCATACTCGTGTGTGTCAGCACATTCTTCCTTGTGTCCTAGAGTTCTCAATCTGCATCAGTGTGTGGTGTAGCTGGTGCCTGATGTGTGTTCCACTGTCCCATAATCTTCCACTCTCCTATGCAACTTACTTCAATCTATGTGATCTTCCTCTGATCCTATGTGTGAATGTGTTTCTCTTGGTGGGTCTTCATGCAACAGTGCAACAGTGCAACATGTTATGATGAAATGCATAACATACAAAGTAATTTTCAGCTCCAAGTTCAAGAAGAGGTTGTGCTGGTTTGGCCACTGAAGCAGCAAGAGCTTTGTTTGTGACTTCAGGCTCTTTTGATAAATGTCGGCAGGACGGCAGCCATGCTGCCACTCCAATGTAGAATCTACCATTGCAGAAGCCACCACACTACACCTCCATTTGTGAGCCTATAGGGCACTCCTTCGGTGCATGATCCTCTAAACACTCCAATGTGCATCCCTCCAAAACTCATCAGGCATCATTGTTCCACTTCCCACCCTCCCCTTCCACTACACTTCCTCCAAATCTCTACTATGGTTACCAAGTATACAGGCAGCTCCTTGCTTGTACCATCAGTTGCTAAGTAATGGTTGTCTAAGAAGTTAAGAGGAGTCTAACCTCAATGGAGATCAGAGGTCAATTGTTCCTACAAGGGAGATGGCAGGGAGACAAGAGGCGAGGAAATTTCACTCTCCCCTTGATGGGAAAAATGGGTAGATGGTGATCAGTAGCAAGAAGTCCAACCCCCCTTCTAGCTCAAACCAGGATTGGTGGGTCTAGGAGCAGAAAGATAAGAGCAGTTTGTTGTGGACCAATGCAAATGGTACTGAATTAAGTCGTGCCACCATCAAGAGGAGTAGCAGATGCTTCAAGCGTATGGAGTTGGGGCACTGGAAGGATTAATGTAGAAATGGTTGGGTTTGCCAACTATGTAAAGAAGTGGTGGGTTATAGAGAAGTGAGATGTTCTAAGGGAAGTGAAAGCAGGAACAACGTGAGAGCAATGCCATTTGTTGGTATTCAAGAGTATGCAGCCAACTATAAGGCTGAAAATCCATAACAATGATCACCAATTAACCATTTCTCATCATAACAATCTGCTAATGTCCTTTTGCACCCTAGAGAGAGAGAGAGAGAGAGTGTGTGTGTGTGTGTGTGTGATCAATCAATTATTGTGATAATCACATAACAAAATTAATCAAAAAAAGTTGTCATAGTCATATCCATCAACACTAAATCTATCAAATTTCAACTACACTAATCACTAGATATCTTTAAGACAAAAATAAGGTAATATATGCAAAACATCCTGATATTTACCTAGAAGATAGAAATGAGATTCAAGTATTAAGCAAATCAACTTTACCTTTATGTTAATTAAGCCTTCCCATCTAAAGCACTCGATTTGATAAGGCTTGGGAAATTTACAACATAACCAAATGATTTAACAAATACTAGCATCTTAGTACCATGATCAAACATAAATTCATACGCATCCCCTAAACATCAAATCTTATCATAGCTAAGTTATGAGTCTATCAACGTCAACGAAATTGATAAAAAGAATTTCAATTACTTGGTTTTCTAAACATGGCCATGAAATCTGTGTATTTTGCAACAGAAAAATATATTTTGGATCCACAGTGAACTTAATGCTATTTTTCATACATCAAATCTAATTTAAAAAAGGCATTATATCAAAGTTTCAATCATATGAAGTGAAATTTTTCATGAAGATGGCCTGTGTGTTAAGCTTACCGGGGCATCCAATATGGTGAACCTCATCATTTCCGTCTCAAAATGGGCTCTACCAACCTCCACAGTTTTACCCTATAAAAAGTATCATAGAGAAGTGTAAGCAGTTGGATAGACTAGAAATATGCAATCAAAGAATCAATTAATGTACAAAATTAGTAACAAATGTAAAATTATGAAAGAAACTGCTAAACCCACAACTCATGGCATCTCATAAACATTAATATCCAAGTAATAGCCAAAAATTCAATATTAACAATAATCACCACATGTTGATCCTATATTCATGCCAAATGAGTTATAGATTAAATTAAATATTAAGGAATGTACCTTTACTCGCTCTTCTTCATTTGTATCCATGATATATGCCATGTACCTGGAGCAAAGTAACACATGAATGAGGACCGACTACCTGCTACTCAAGTTTTGGATGGTACCAAGAATTAAAGCATAAGTAAACCTGATGATTGCAGAGAACAGTTGATAAAAGAAAGCCCTAATATCAAAATATTTTCTATATGATGTTCAAAGTAGAACATGCAGGAAGCTTGTGATAACACATTCAAGGTAGGAACTTGAAAACAATTCCCAGATAATAAATGGCTAACAGATACTTAGTACTCATTGGAAGAAGTGAACTGCCTGCATAAAAATAACAAGCCAGTAGAAAAATAGATATGTAGTCCTTAAAAAACAATGCTACAAACTAATAATTAATTCGGATGTAAAATACATTACCAAGGACTTCAATTATATTATGCCATTAAATTGAAAATCAGAGCAGAAGAAAATAACTAACATAACACCACTACAAATACCTGTATTGCAAAATTATGTTTTTTTTGTGTTGTACAAATGGAAATATTTTGGACCTGACTTATTTACTAGTCAATTGTTTTTCAGATAATCAGATAGTTAACAAGCTCATTAATGTTTGCTTTTTATTTTTAAACTTGATATAAGTTGTAGTGTCCATCAAATCCCTTTCATCACCAATGCAGGCATAACAGATTTCTCATAGAATCCATGGACAAGACACAATGTAGAACAAGCATATATGATGATAGTAGAGAGAAAAATGGTAATAAAGTAAATACTTGACTAATGTTTACATCAATATCAAGCATTACATGGTAGCATGAGGTTGGAATGAAAGAAGATTTATGATGGCAGTGACGCCAAGAAAGGAAAATACCAGCTTTCTCGACTTTTATCCTTTGCTTCCTTCTCATATTTTTGAATCGTCCGATCATCTACTTGTCCACTAAGAAAAAGTATCTGCCCACCAATGGTGGATTTTCCAGCATCTATCACAAACATGAACACATGCGAATTGCAAATTCAAAATATGCAAAGCCCATGGGGGCATTGGCATTACATAAGCCAACCTCTCCATAGACAAAAAGAAATACCAAACAGTGCTCAACAAAAAAAGAAACATAAAAAGAAAATAATGATCTAGGCTATCATACCAACATGACCAATAAATACGACATTAAAGTGTCTCTTCTTTTGTTCTTCACTTTCATCAAAATTTTCAACATCATGGGCTTCAGACATCTCTTTATCTGCAAATTAACCAACAATTGCTTTATTTAGTGATAAAGTATGTACTAAGTAGCTATAAAAAATGGCTGAGAGCATTGAAGAGAGAAAACCTTTAGGTTCTAGTTGAAGTGACTGCAACTTGGATTCAATTCCAACCCTGCCATCTGTAAGGCAAGCAGGTAATCATAACATAAGAAAAAAGCATTGTTCCAAACATCCATTCTTCCAGTAAACAGAATGTGATGCAACGAAAATCACTGTATAGCAAATGTAGACTACATTTGAATATCGCACTTGAAAAACATGAACAAAATGTCAAACGTGAGATACAGACTCTGCGGGTTGTTTGGCTATGCAAAATAACTGTCTTTACTCTTTACTTTTTAAGAACCACATAGAATTTTGAATATATATTTTTAACCTTTATTAATAAGAGAAGATGTGATGGTGATCAAGGAGAAGAGATAAGGAGACTAGGAGAATGGGGACTATTTTTCTTCAAAAATACACAACCCAATGAAGTGGAACTGGATATATCAGGTGCATGCAATTTATGTTTCCAGCAGGAAAAAACAAAAGAAAAAATAAAAAAATCCCTCTCTGATGATGGAAGCAACCCAAAATCAAAAGAACCTGTTGCCTTTTCCAGAATAGCCTCCCATCCTCCCTTTTAGTTGTTGAAAATGATGTCATTCCTGACCAACCAAATGGCCTAGCAAACTACATGAATAGCAATTGGAAATCTCTGCTTAGCCTTTCCCAACTTCTAATTCAAGATCTTAGTTGTTAAATGAAGGAGATTGATCCTCAAATTAAAATTCAGACATCCAACCGCCATGAAAGGCAGAATAGATCAACAACTATGGCTGATAACACATATGAAGAACATGTGATCCACTTGTTCCTCAGAACGGCCACACAACACATAGTTGGCATCCAACACAGCCGCCCATTAAGTACTATAGCTTTTTGTCACCAAGAGCCAAAGCAATAGGACCCATATGAAAATTCTCACTTCAGTGGGGTTACATATGACATCTCCACATGAGCTTGGAAGGAAGCTAATATGAAACGCTCTTATTTGTCAACTGCTGATAACTGTGATTAAAAAAATCCAGCACTATAGTGTCACCACTAAGCCTTGTCCTGATTCCCTCTTTCCAAAGAAATAGAAGTTTTCAACAACCAGAAAATGTCACAAGCCCTGGTCCAATTCATCCTCTTTCAGATTTCTTCTCATGGCCAAGTTCCAGCTGTATATCCTTGATTGTATTTTTTACCACATCTACTATGGCAGAATTTTTCTTTAGCTGGCAAAGCACAAATCTTTGCTTAAGAGATCTCAAGTGGCTCATCCTTCAGCTATGCATCGTATTTTTTACCACATCTACCATGACAGAATTTTTCTTTATCTGGTAAAGCAAAAACATTTGCCTAACAGAGCTCAAGTGGCTTATCCTTCAGCAATGCATCCCTCTAGAAGAGGGTCCAACCACCAGAAAAGCTTTAAATGATGTGTACCATCCCATGAAAATTGTGACCATCTTCACTAGTGTAGTTACTTTTTCCAAGACTTTATTCAGTCTATTAGTTAGAATTTTTTGTGATAAGCTTCATTACTTTGTTCATTAAACATATGGGACAAAAGCCCAATATGCCTACAGCCCCCACAAATTATGGAATGAGAAAGTTGAATAAATTTTAGTGCAGTCATGACCCTGAACACCAGCCAAGAAGTCATGCATCATATCCTCTAGATCCACCTCCATAAAAAGATAGAAACACTTGAAAGAAGATAGAGGAACCCTATCAGGTCGTGGTCCTTTCAACCCTCTTCATACCCCATATCACTTGTTCAATTTCTTCAAAAGAAAAGGTAGCATCAGCTGATTGTCCTAATACATTGTTGTAAGGTTGATGACAATGAAACCCGGTTCTTGTACAAGAGATTTTAACCATACATTTCACATGCAATTTAAGTCACTTTAATCTATACATTGGCTCTACATTGAATCTAGAGACCACATTTTACTTTTTGCTGCATCACATAATAAGAATTTTCTCCAACGTATGTGCAAAAATCAAAGGAACATTTTCTCTCTTTTTGTCTCATGCATAACCAAAATCTGAATATCCTTCAATATTTAAGTGTCCATGCTTCCGATAAATGAGTCCATTTCCTAGAACTTGTTTAACATATGCTAGAATATGGTTAACCCCTTGACAATGGACATCTCTATTCTAATGCATAAATTAAGTAAGTTCACAGCATATGTTATACCTAGTCTAGTAACAATCAAATACATGAGCTTCCCAATTAATGTTTTGTAAACTTAATTCCTAAAAAATATTTTAGTTTTCCCATATCCTTTGTATTGAAGCATCTATTCAAAAACTATTTTATTTATTAAATAGATGTTGCATCACTCTCCATCAACAATATATTATCTACATAAACTGCAAATACAACACATCCAACAAGTGTTTCTTTGTAAAATACTAAATGATCAACTCCCCATCACAAGTGACATTGCTGAACTTGTCAAACAAAGCTTTTAGACTCTCCTTGAGTTCATAGATTGCCTTCCTAAGCAAGCAAACATATCTCTCCCATTGCGTAACATACCTAAGAGGTTGATTTTTAAGTACATACTCAACTAAGTCACCACATAGAAGGGCATTTTGCATGCATGACTAGAAGATCTACCGAGACCAATTGATGGAAATAGAAACGAAGAACCGAATAGAATTGAAATGTGCAACCAAAGAGAATGTCTCGAAGTAATTTATGTCAAATGGCTATGAAAAACCACGAGCTACCAAGAAAGCTTTGTATTGATCAATCATCCTCTTTTTTTTCTTTTTTTTTGATCAATCATCCTATTTTCCTTATACTTGATGGTGTAGAGAGACAATGTTCGCTATCTCCAAATAGGGAAGATCCCACATACACCGAGATTTGAATTTGGTCATCCCCTCACCCATTATTGTTTTCTAATATGTTATTTGCAGAGCTCCATGATAATCCAAAGGTATAGACTCTAATAACAGGGACAAGGCAAAACTTTGGAAAGCAAGGTTAAGGTTATCACAGGAAACAAAATAAGGAAAAGGAAGGGAGATATATGCTCTTTTAACCTCCCATAGTACAATTAGTAGGTCGATGTCTAAAGAGGTGATATTAGGCAGTTAATTTGCAAACATGTTTAAGGAGGGTGGTGCTAGAAGTTCCATAGGTGGCCACTAGCAACATTCATATACCTGTAGTGGTTGCTAATCCTAGGTGTCCAGAATAGATGAGTCATTCTGAAATTAGTATGGCTAGAGATGGAATTGTCACCCCACAACTAGACAATAATAGGTAAAGAAATGAAATCAATATGGGTAAAGGTGGTAAGAGGGAATGGTGGAAGACTAACACCCTAAGGTTTTCCCTTGGGCTCTGATCCCATGATAGATATACAAGAAAAGTAGCATTAAACCCTAAACAGGAGAGTTGCAAGAGTTTATATAGTGAGTATATGGATATCCTCTAAATGGATATCCATTTACCTACAGACAACAAAACAACCAAACACATAAAGACATCCAATCTAACACACCCAACCCATGATTGCTAGAGAAAATTTCAGTCCCGAGATTGTAAGAGGGATCCTCCACTAAAAATGTGGCCTCGTCAGATAAAAACAGAGATTTATTCCTCCTCTAAAACATAGTTTCCTGCCTTCCAAAAGAGTGTAAGTAGAACATATTCGAACTTGATATAACTACATTAAAATCCATATCTATTTAATATTCTAATAATAAATTCGTCCAATTAATATTCAAATAAATATTTACATACTTAAATCCATCCTTGATAGATTCATAAAATTTTGAATAATATTTGAATCCCAAAAAACTCAATCAAAATATTTGAATCCCAAAAAACTCAATCAAAATATTTGAATCCCAAAAAACTCAATCAAAATATTTGAATCCAAGAATTTGAATTTTAATATAAATTTTTCACATTGATATATTATATTTTATTTGAAAAAACTTAATTTGAATATCCAAAAAAAGACATTTGATTTGGAATATGATATTCCAGATTTAAAAAATTAAAAAAATATAAACAAATTTATGATGATCAAATATTAAAGTTACAAATAAAATAATAAATATAAATTATATGTCAAACATCCAACAAGGTAAAGTTTCATTCCCAATGTTGAAGCATTGTGTTCCATCATGAAAGCCGCAGTCAACACCCTGGCCATGAACTGGGAGTGCTTCATCTTCCATCGTCTCAGGGAAGCCATCATCTCTGGCACCAGCTAAGAGCTCCAACCACCACAGCCACCTAGGAGCTTCCACCACTCTCACCCCAATCCAGTACCCTCTTCCCTGAGCAGATCCTATCTGGTTAAATCTACAACTCTATTTCCATCCAAAACGAAGCCAATAGGTTTCCCTTATCAACAAGGTGTAAAAATCTATAATTATGCACCGTAGAACCACAGAAAAAATAGCAAGACAGCAATCATCGATTGATGCTAATAAATCGTAATCGTCCAAGCATATCTCGGGCTTAACTTAATACAGACATCCAATCATCTACGAAGCAAAACTAAACAAAAATCTCAAGCTGTAAATACAAAAAAAAATCAAATATCCGAAGAAAAAGAAGAAAGAAATAAAACACAATTCGACACAAAGTCCCAAACAACTAGGCAACCAACCAAAAATTCACCACCGAGAAACAACCACGATCTAGAACGCCGACAACAATACCCTTGAGCATGTCCACAGCCTCGGGTACCAAACTCCGATCTTTCCGCGCAACTGCGCCCTCATCTTCCATCTTGCTCCAGTCGTCGGGCGCCTCATCGTCCGCCACGACGGGTGGAGGTGTCGACACCAGTACTCTCCCGTCCGCCTCCATGGCGGCTCCGATCGCAAGCTGTGGAGATGGCGGCGGAGATCTGGTGCTGCTTTCGGACTAGGGTTTTTGAATTGTCGGGGATATGGATCCGGCACAAAGAAACTCCGATCTCGCCGGTCTCTTTCTGACTCAACACCGGGAAGAGCTGTGACCTGAGCGGTGTTATTATATGGTGGCGCTTCCACGCGCGTGTCGGTCACGTGATCCTGCTGGAAACTACTTGCAGCAGACCATCACTTTTTTGGACTCCCCTGGCATGAAATAATCAACTCAAATAACTCATTTAATTTACGAAGAACATCGAGAATTATTATTATCATTTTTTTGTTATTTTCTCTTTTTTTTCCTCCTTTCCCGTTTTTCTAAAGCCACGAATCTATCCACCGGACGGCGCGAGCTTAGGATTCGTTACGTGTCGTGCGTAACTTAGATACTTCGCTAATGCAAAGAAATCATAGGTATTACTGAGCTTCGTCGTGTGGTGCCGGTAAATAAAAAAATAATATAAAAAAAGGCTAAGTTACGTTACAATGTCAAAAATTGTAATTCATAGAAAAGTTAGAAAAATGGCTCATTGAAAAGACGAACCCCGAAAGAAAAATTTAGATCGAGGATAGAGAAACTCAACGTTAATGCAATGCTTTGGTAAAAATAGTAAACTCATGATTTCAGATTTCCATTAGAATTTAAATTTTGATAAACATCAAAATTAATATTATTTAAGAACATTTAGTGCGAAGTACTTTATTCTTAAAATAAACTTTACAGGGGATCATCATATCCGTTGTAAATAATTGTTGTACTTTTAAGCTTCGTTTGTTAACGAAGTTTCGGTAACTTCAATTTTAATAATTTCAAGTTAAAAATAATTTTAAAAAAAATATTAAAATCATACGGTGAATTATAAAATGATGAACCTTTGAATATTTAAAGATCGTTTGCAATACGAGACAACCTAAAATATACATTCTGTCACCTGTTGGTTGGTTATTTCTAAGTAGATATATTCTTGCAAGATAAGTAGTTATCCAAAAATAACAAATGTGGAATAATGCATATAGAATATTTCAAATTTAAGCATGTTGATGATGTAAAAACCTCACAACAATAGAAAACAGCCAAATGAGTACAATAAGTATAAACATTGTTAAGCATATAATGACTTATTATGGTATGTGACAATGTGTGATTTAAGGGTTGACATTTCCATTCATTGCTTTGTTTTGTTATAATTGAATCCATGCAAAATCCAATATCAAATCTAACAATAATCTATGTATCTTTTGGTGCTAAATTCATTAAAAGGTAAAAAATTAATATTTTGATAAATTTAGATGTTAATGTTCATCTATAATTAATATCATTATGTTGTTATCACAACATGTTATTTTTATAGATGTACATAAATAAAAAGTTAGTGTTGGAGAAATGTGAATGCCAAGATAGATGAGTGATAAATTAGGAATGAGCTAAAAACAACTTTATCCGGAATAGATCAAGACTTACACTAATTGAAAATAAAATAAAATAAAATCATTTGCTCGTATCCTTAGAAGGCTAAAGGATGTATTAGTTAGAAGAGAAAAAATAATTAATACAGAAAAAACTGAAGGAATAGATGAAGACTTACACAGTTTGTTTTACCTAAGCTAAGAAAAAGAAAATATTGTTTTTAGAAATAATAGAAAATAATGATAAATAGTAAAAAATTTGATTTATTATTTTTTACTAGTTCATGTCATTAATATATATATAACTTCAAAAAGGAAAACATTTTGCATATTTTACACAAGCAAAAATGCACTTAAAAAATGTAATAAATAGTTGGGTAGAAGCAAACTTATGGACGATTCCAATCACTGCCATGATTTTAAGAAGTGCAAATAAACACTTATTGCAAAGCTTTCTTGTGAACATTGGAATTTAAGGAGTGTTTTTACCCAAGGGTACCAATGGTCAATCACTGGCTGGTCCTTCCCATGCTTGGGAGTTGCGAATGATCAATATAAAAACCTTTTAGACAACGAGCCATTCAAATAATATTAGATATTATACAATTATTTGATGGAAAATATGAAAATGACATACATACAAAGTTATAACAACAAATCTGGAACATGGTCTGTGCATCAAACACACTCGCCAAGATGGCTTAATGGTGGTGTGCCCTGTTCAGAGGCCTTCTAAGTTGCCTAAAAATCCATGTACACTCAAATGTGTGCACATGTGGATGTAGGTCAAATACGTTAAACAAAACAGTTTTTAAGAAGAATTTAACAATTTCTGGTTGAGAACTTGTGTAAGGGACTTTGTTATCTCCTTTAGACTAGACTGACTTTGATGCACGGTTATTCCATTAAAGTTTGCTGTATACAAATGCTTCACAGAATGAAACCAAATATAGACAGATGACAATGATAATTTGAATAGTTGACCAAACCTTGTGGTTATGGATTTGAAATCGTTGGATGCAGCCAAAAGGGAAGCCACCCACTCCTGCCTTTTCAATGGCAAGCAGTTCTTTTATTTTTGGGCAAAGTTCACCCCAAATCGTATGAACCTGAATGCAGAAAAGAAATCCAATTGACAATTTATCGGTAAAATATGTTGCATTTTGAATAAGACAGTGATCACCATTTACTGAGGATAAATGACTACAAATCAGCACTTGGAGAGGAATCTAAGAAGTTATATCAGTCCTGATGAAACAGTAAACAAAATGACAGAAAAATTTGATATGATGCATGTACATACCTGACCTTTGGATCTTGATGAAGCTATCAAAGCTTGAACAACAAAATTTCCACAAGGATGTGATGAAATTTCAAAGAGAGAACCTCTGAAAACCTTTTCAAGAAGCTCGTTATAAAAATTTTCTGGTGCTACCTCAAGAATGACCTATAATCAATAATATCATTACAAAAGTATGGTGGAGGCATTCACAAAAGCAAAGAGATACAAATGATATGACAATCAAAAAATCAGTGGTTTTAGAGTTGTTCACGGTGACATAGTTCTTGCATCAAGATGGTAAACAAGAGACCTTTCATAGTAAAGAAAATTATCAAAATACTTTGAAAAACTAAAAATAAATTTTCTTACTTTTCAAAAGTTTGCCTAAGTAGTTAAGAGCTTGACATGATAGAGGTCGTGTCAAAATGCAGTTGAGACATGATGACAAATTTTTTTTGAAATTGTTACAGTTCAGTTATCCTTCATTCACAAGTCATTAAAATGATCAAGATTGACACACACGCATGCACACGTAATACACACACAACATAAGTAAGTATTACACAACAAAGTATATATGATTAAAACAAAATCGTGACAATGATATGAACTAAGAAATCAACAACTCAACAAGCAATGTCCTGACATCATTTTTCCTGTTGTGTGTGGCATAGGCAAACAAGTGACCTAATAATGCCCCTATTCTTTTCATTTACCATCCATTTGTAAGTAGAAAAATGGTTGTATTATTTACCCATTTTCACGTTTCTTTGAATAAAGTAACACTTCATGACCAAAATCATTTAAAGGTCTATTTGTGTATATTAAATTAGATGAAAGTGAATTGTTAAGAATTTATTTTCTAGCTATAATTGAATTGAATGAAATTAAAATCAATGAAGAGGTGTTTGTGTATCACGTAGAATTGAATATAATTTAAAATTTTAATGTTTGTGTATATAACGGAATTGGACAAAATTGAAATTATTTTTTATTTTAAAAAATAGTAAAAAATTAATATATTCTAAAATTTAACTATTAACTTTTTAAGATATACAAAAAACTATAGAATGTCTCATGAAATGAAGGCAGAAAAAGAGATTTCACTCAATTCATAAATGGGAGGTCGGAAATGAATTTCGTTAAAAAAGATCTGCACAAACACCTATATTAGACGAAATTAAATTCCCTTCAATTTAATTTTCTTCAATTCTGTCGACACAAACCTCCAATAAACATTCATTTTTACATATAGTATTATCACTTAATCCATAGAATAATACCACTCATTCACCTAAATATTTGCATCTCTACGATACTAATATTTTGCATATAATCACGTTTTACAGCCTAGAATTTTAAATCATAAAGTATAGTAGAACAAATAACAAATTTATAAGTTTTCCTTTTTGATTTTGAGGATATTCTCTTACCACATAACAATCCAAAGCATTACTTCATTTCATCCACCCTATTTCATCCTATGAATCTCATGACCATTTAATTTTATATACCTTTATCATTATTCTTATTTTTGTTGAACCTACGCACCACATATTTAGCTTTAGACTTAATCTAAATCTTTTGACCAATTTTTGTTAATAAAAAGAATTGATACATTCTCATCAACAGAGTTATGAATGGTATTTTTGACAAATCAAGCTATTATAAATGCCAATGTTCATATGAGAGCAACAAAAACTCAAAAATTCAACCACGAACAAAAATCTTTAGGAAGAGAACAAATAATGATGGTTGTTGAATTGGGAAAAAATAGATAAAGTATCTTTTGGCAAGTTCATTATTTCTTCACGTTGGTGGATTCAAGGAACAACCCATGTGAGACATTTTCTTCAAAGCAACCAAGAATGATAAGGATCACCCACATTAACTCATGCTCTTCCTTTGCCAATAACTTCAACAAGGTCTGCAGGTAATGAAATAAAGCTATGGGGGAATTCAAAAATACCATTTGTAATATAGCAAGTATAATTGGACAACAGTGAATTCATAAGAAAACATTGCCAAACTTTCATAAGAATGCCTTTGGCTAGGTGTTTTTTCTACAGCAATTTTCAACCAGTGTTTTAGGCGAGTTTGAAAAATTGATGGTGGTGTTTAGCTGGTCAAGCATATTTGAGTGGCATTCTTATGTAAAAGGACGACACCACCACCCTTATCCTATTGTACTAAATATATATATGTATGTATCATAGGTATGTACACATGTACAAATATGATTTATGATATATTGTGATACAAATGAAAGATATATTAGATTTATTAATAATATAAATATATTATATTTGTAATGTAATATGATATACATTACAAATATAATGTATAACATAATATAATTTTACAACATTCTTAAAAAATATTTGCATGTTAAAAAACGATGTTAGACTATTACAAATGGTATCTCTGTAAATAAAGCAACGGTTTAGTTAAAATTGCTATTAGAAATAGAGTATGATGTCGAGAACAAATAATCTGCATTTCTCAAAATACAGGTGATGTTTGATCTCTTGCGATTTTTGAACATTTTTATTGAAAAGACTGATACAAATTTAAAAAGTTTATTTTTTAATTACATAAACATTTTAACATTTCTTCACTTTTTCTCACTTTCTTCCTTCTCACCTTAAAAAGGACCTAAATCTTTATACACATGATTACATTGTCACCGTTACCTTTCTACTTATCTACTCGTATTGTTGATAATTATAATTTGTTATTCATCAACTAATATTTTTTCAACGACATTTAAAAACTTTTACTATAATAAAGATAGTGAAAGAAAGAGTGTGATTTTTTTTAGATTTGAATCAATTTTTTCTCTTCATTGTCCCCGTATATATGCAGCGAAGACAATGACATTTTACCTTCTTTTACTTTTAATGCTTCGTTTCAGATTTATAAATGACGACACTAAATCTAATATCCATTATTTTTCGTTATAAATGTTTGATATTTATTTATTAAAATATTAATGTCCGTTTGTGACCACCACCTTACCCGATTTCCGCTCGCGTGCACGCCCCTGATCGCTCCTTCCGCTCACCTGCGCGCGTCGACCGCCGTCGCTCCTTTCGCTCGGTTGCGCCGTTCGCTGCGTCGATCACCCACTCACCTTTAGATCACTTGCTACGTCGATCGATCGCGGTAAATCTTCCTTCCCTAAACATTGCAGTTGCCCTAATCTTCCTTGTTTTCTTTTTTGCTCGGCTGCCGTATTTTTCCACGACTGCCCGGATTTTTCCTTGCTCGGCTGCCGTGATTTTTCTTTGTTCATGCTGATGCTTTTAGCAACGTGTCTGTTCTTGCCGATTTTTCCTTTCTCCATGTGGTACCTGATTTTTCCTAATGTTCTTGCTGATTTTTCCTTTCTCCATGATATTATCATGGTAATTATAAGATGACATTGTATACCTGATGACATTCTTATCGCTCAGTTGCAAAATCGATCGAACCGGTGAAAAACGTCGATCCAGGTCGATATTTGAATCCTCATCTGTTAGTCTCTTACGTGCACTGTTTGAGCGATTGCCCTGAAAATCCCTTTCTGACCATTCATTGCAGTTGAAAGATCAAGTTGTTCGCAAAAAGGTTCCAGAACCATGGCTTCTCGTTTCTGGACCCAGGTAAGTTGTCGCATCACCTTAATGCTATACTTGCTGTTGATCGAATGACCCTTTCATCCGAGCATCGTGAAAGTTACCAGCTCTTCATACACCTTCTCCTTCTGAAGAGATACATGTTTAATCCATTTAGGGCGAGAGTGATACCGAGGACGAGGACACTGAGTATGAGGTGGACTCCGATGTTGATGTGTCTGGTGAGACCCCTGGTCCAGCAAAGCCCACAAACCGTTATCTTCAAGAAAATGCCAGTGACAGTGATGACTCCACCGGCCAGAGACGGGTGGTCCGTTCTGCCAGAGACAAGCGTTTTGATGAGATGTCAACTAC
>JAMKPZ010005936.1:0-17699 GCA_024699675.1 Amphibolis antarctica | reverse complement strand
ATCACAAGATCAAACGTAAAAATCCAACTGGACCAAAATTCACAATTAATGCCCCTTCCATATCGTTGTGCAGATGCCACCAACAATTTGTCTGGTAGTCAAATTGATTAATGTCTTAGGTGGCGATAATTAAAACAGTTTAAGCAAAAAAACGAAATATGACGAGATATAGGTGACAACCTTAAAAAGCGAAATTCTCGTAAATTTACATTTTAATAATATACCTCTTTATTTATTGTTAATAAATTTTAAATTAAAATTTTATATGGTATTAAAATAAATTAAGTACATCTATATTTAAATATTAGAAATTTTCTATATTTTTTTCATTTATTTTTTTGATTATTTTTAAATGCAGAATACTCTACGTTTGATAATAATTATTAATACACTCTAATTTTTTACAATCGTAAAAAATTAAAAATTATAAATAATTTTACAAATAATATTAGAATTAAAGCAGGTGAAGATGCCAGCTATGGATACAGGGGCCACGTAACGTACGCATGCATTTGATGTGCGTGACGTACGTGAGGCAAGTGGGCAACCTCCGCCGTCAGAATTCGGTGGCCGGGACGAGAGAGCGGCGCCGTTGGACCGGCCGGGATTTGATGAAGATCGTCGGCGTTAATCAGACGGTTGTTCTGGTCCAGACCGGCCGGCCAGCCGGAGTGTACTTCCGGACCACCCTTCGCTTGGGACCACAGAAATCAAAGCCGGCCACATGTTGATGTCTGCGGAAGGTCGAAGAAACGCAGTGCTGCTGGGGTTTGGGTGTACACCACCACCACCGTCGTCGGACTGTAATTTAACTATTCATTCAGACATGCATGACCGAATTTGTGGAAGTTAGAAACCATTTAAATTCATTTCCTTTTTCATGTGGTAACATTTTTTATTTTAGTGTTAGTTTGTATACGTGAAATTTGATAAAAATAAATCCTTAAGAATTTATTTTTCTCGGTTAGAATTAAATTTAATACAAATGTATTTGTGTCTTGTAGAATTGAGCAAGAAAGTCACGTAAAATGATAAAAATTTTAGTTACATTTTTTATCATTTCACGTGATTTCTTATTAATTCTAAACACACAGATACTATCAAAATTGTAATGTTTGTGCAAATGTTGGAATTTAGTAGAATCGAATTTATATTTTATTTAAAAATAGTAAAAATTTAATATATTTTAAATTTTAATTATTCATGGAATATACTTTTTTAGAAGACACAAAGGAAATGTCTCGTGTAAAAGACAAAGATATTTCACTCAATTTACAAGGATGAAGCTCAAATTGAAATTTGAACCTCCATTTTATATGAATTCCATCTAATTTTATGAATGAATTGAATTCCATTGAAGAGAATATCAATCTGTACATATATTTGAATTAAACAAAATTGAATTCTCTTCAATTCAATTCCTCCAAATTTTGTCGACACAAACCTTTATTAAGGTTTGTTTGTAAATCTGATGAAAAATTAAATGATAAAAATTCAAAAATAGATGAGAAATGAAAATAATGAGATCTAATAGGAAACTGTAAAAATAATGGTTGTTTGTGTACATATGGAAAATGAGAAAAATATCAAAAATAAAACAATGCATGTTGAGGGTTTGTATTTTGGATTTTCCTTGTATTCCAATGGAAAAAGATGAGAAATGAGAAATGAAAAATACTCAAATGTTATACCTTAACACAAATAATAGGAACCAGATTTTCCATCATTTATCGTCACCACAAATGTTTCTAAAAAATTAATCAATTGGAAAATAAATTCTCATGAATTCCAAGTGTACAAATAAGAGTTTAATATTTATTATAGAAATATCCAAAATGTATCCAATACAAGAAAAAGTGTATTCCCGTGAATTCCCTTGCAAACAAAAACACCCAAATTTTTAAATACTGTCATTTTTCCTTACGTGTACAAACATCATTACAATTATACAATTTCACATCAAATTTTATCATTTTCATTTTTTATCCATTCTTAAATTTTTATCATTTTCACATAAGGTCCGTTTGTATACACTGAATCAAACGAAAATAAATGGTTAAAAATTTATTTCAAAATTAGAATTGAATTAAATAAAATTAAATTTAATGAAGAGGTATTTGTGCATATCGTAGAATTAAATAAAATTCAAAATTTTAGTGTTTGTGTATATGATAAAATTAGACAAAATTAAATTTATTTTTTATTTTAAAAAATAGTAAAAAGTTAATTATTGACTTTTCGAGAAATACAAAAATTACAGAATATCCTATAAAAGCAAAGAAATTTTACTTAATTCACAAGAGAGAGGTCAGAATTAAATTCTGAATCCCCATTTTAAATAAATTTTGTCTAATTTTACGAAGGAATTGAATTCTGTCAAGAAAAATATGTACAAATACCTAAATTAGATGAAATTAAATTCCTTCTAATTCAATTCCCCTTAATTCCCTCGACACAAACCCTCTCCTAATCTCAAATTAAAAATTTCTATTGAATTTCTTCAAGAACACTCCCGAAGAAGGCCACCCAGCTAGCTTTGGGAGAGATCGTTGATGTGATCTTCCTCTGTTTCAATCGCTTTCTCGAAGCACACCAGCTTAATTGTTCCATCGTCGCCCATGGTATTGCCGATGAGAGATGAAGGTCTTCTGCTTCCGTTGATTGAGGGGGGGACCCAATTAAATCAAGGAGCTGTGCATTTGGTTGATTAGCTCATCCAACCTTTGAAAATCCACGAACCCTTATATGATATCTGCATCTAATCAAGGCAGTCAAATGTGTGCTTGGAAATAGTATATCAGTAGATTTCCTTTATTCATTATCAACTAATTTTAACTTAAAATTTTAAGTGATAATAAAGTAAACTCACATACATCAACATCAAAGCAAACTAAAAACTTTTGTTCACAACCAGAGGTTGAGTTGGCAAAGGGAAATGAATGCGTGTAAGCAATTAATTAAGCATACAGCTCAGATAACAGAAGGGAAAAGGTGTTCGAGGACAGCAGTACAGACAAAGTTGTTGGATCATCGTATATAAAATTTTCTAATCCTTTCTTTACACAAGAGCTAGTGCAACCGTGCAAGCCATTGTTGGCATTCTTAAATAAAAGGGTGGACAGGAAATTAAACAATCTGCTCACGGTAGGTAAACATCATCATCATCATCATTATCATATAACGATATATTGATTACATGCATGAATTCCAGTTTAAGTAAAATTCTTGAGATAGGGAAAGACATGATTCACATCCAATTAATTAATCCATCCACAAATGTGCTGTGAAGTTTCATGTTGACTGATGGTAATATTTTATCTTAATCTTAGTTGTCTATTTTTTTTTCACACCTTCTTCTACTACCCTGAATCAAGAATGTCAATCAAGGTCATGATGGTATTAGAGTGAGGTTATCGATTGCATATCAACATAAAAACTTAATTAATACCGACCACCTTAGAGATGACAAGAACTTTAGTGAAGACAACCACATCGATGGTGCAACCAACTAAAACAAGGAGCTAGGAAAAAGGAACAACCCAAAATTGATTGAAATGATAGCAACTGATTGACAACACAATAAGAAGCAAAAAAGAAAAAACGAAAAAGGAAGGAGGAAAGGAAAAATGCGTTGTATGTGAACTAGCTAGAGAGAGATAAGGTTGGATTAACAAAGGAAAAGATCTACAAAAACAATATGTACATTGAACTCTCACCTACCAATCTATACCATCTGCCATTCTTCAGATAACTAAGGTGTCTCTATAATCACTGAACTTTTGAATGCTAATAATCATTCCTCATGGAGTCATGCAATGAAAATTACTCTTAAAGGAAAGAAAAACAAATTCTATTTTGTTAAGGAATCACATTGTGTTCTTGATTATGCTAGCTCAACCTAGCTAGTATTTACATTTTAAGGCTTTTAGAAATCATGTTTGTAAAAAAACACCTGTGCATGAACAGCAATGGAAGACTTGTAACAAATGCCTAGGTTTGGTTGAGAAATGAAGGAAATTAAAAGCACTCCTTGTTCTCCCTACAAACACTACCAATCAACCATCTAGTTGACAAGTGTAGGATGTAGAAGAGATGCATACTCTGGGAGGTGCCCACCACCTCCCCAAAGCTACCAACCATGTTTGTAAAAAAGACTTGTGCATTAATGAATGTAGGCTAAGGTTATTCTATTTTCATAGTTATGAAATAGGAAACTAATTAATTCAGGCATAAGATTTACTAGAAAAGTACAAAATGACAGAAAACAAGAAGCAAGGCTCAATAAGAAGGCATAACATGAAAAAGATTATAATCTTTTTTCTTTCTTTTTTTCCACAACACAACAAGAAGGATGACGTTAAGGGACTAAGACCCTTAAAGACCTTCACCTAACTAAACAGGATGAAGAAAAGAGGGGTTCAAGGACCCCTGATACGTAATTGGAGGAGGGTCACATAGAATACATGGATTATGACATTTAAGGAACTTGACACATTACTAAAAGGAGAAGCCACCTATGGAGATGAAAGAACTAAAGCACCCATGGCCACCACAAGGAAGGCCAAGTTATATCATTGGTGATGAAAGATAGTCAAGTTTAACCTCAATGACCATTATAGGTCTAAGGGTAATTTGGGTATTTTACTCCTTACTACGTAGTTTTTGGCAAAAAGGAAAATGAAAGGCATCTTGAAACATGTAAATTTGTGAGAATAGGTGTTCTTACTCTTCACTCATGGATAGTCAACCATTAACCAAAGGCCAAAGGCTTGGGTTGACAAAAGTCACCAGTAGTCAATTTAAATCGCTCATTTGTAGATAAAGTCACTTGGTAAATATGTTTTGCCAACGAACCACATGTTTTGTTGACCAAAAGTCACCAACTAGTGAGAATTGTCAGTTAAGCTCACCAGTTAGCCAAAAGTCACTCGCTAGTGAGAAAAATCAACTTACTAGTGAGTTTTGCTAGCCTACAAAGTTAGTTAGGCATGATTTAATAGACAAACATGCAATTGTCTAGATAGGACCAATGATCAACTTTTGACAAATGCCAACAAAGAATCATGAAATGGTTGCACAATGTGTGATAGAAGACTTAATCAACCAACAGAAAATTGTACTGTTGGAAAAAATTTAGATTTTCAAATTCAAATGGTCAAGTAATGCAATGTGTCATACATGAATGGAAACGTAAGAAGATGAGAAATCCTTTGAAAATTCCTTTGGAAGATCAGTCAAATGCGTATGGATTTAGGTGTATGAGTACTTGTTAGAAAACTAATTCAATGAGGTAGATTGAAAGAACAACTGTGGAGCAAGTTGTGGTGACATTTTCAAAATTTGACCATGAGAAGTCAAGCTTTATCCAAGGGTGCCCAAATTTGAAGGGATCACTATATTAATTCACAGAATTCATGGACCCATGTCTTTAATCTTGATAATGTGGTGGATGAGACTATTTTTATCTTTAGGACATAGAGGAGTGTGAGGACCGATATAGTGCCTTTGTCGTCTATAAATACCTTAGGATTTTCAGATATGAAGATCAATTGATTACTTGACTTGGATCACTTGATTAGGATCAAATCGTAGTACCATCATTAGCTCTAGTTTTGAGAATTGTATTCCTTCATTTGCTTTAGTTGAAAACATGATTTTCTCTATTGACCTAATGACTAATTACATGGTATATATATACAATAGTAAATGGGTAAATAGATCAGGGTTCATTTATCCAACACTCCCCCTCAAGTTGGAAGGTATATATCGAACATTTCCACCTTGTTACAAAAATTGTTAAATACACCAATACTAAGATTTTTAGGAAAAATGTCGATAGTTTGGTCAGAAGACCGAGTATATGACGTGCATACAAATTCACATTCCACCAACTCTTGAATATAATGACAATCAATTTCAATGTGTTTAGTTCTCTCATGGAATGTATCATTGCTGTCAATGCAGATGGTGGCCTGGTTATTGCAGTGCATCACCATAGGAGTGGATACCTGAACACCTAACTCAGTAAGAAGGGATCGAAGCCACATCAATTCACTGACAGCCTGGGACATGGCTCAGTATTCTGCTTCTATACTAGACTTAGATGTCACATTCTGCTTTTTACTTATCCATATCACCAAATTACCTCCAACATAGGTATAATATCCTAAGATTGACCTCCTATAATCTTGACCGCCTCCATAACTAGAATCTATGTATGCCATAACATTGAGATGACCATTGTTCGAGTACATCAACCCTTTCCCCGTATTACTTTTCAAGTAGGATAGCACACGTAAGGCACCATGCTAGTGAACCTCCTCTGGCTCCTGCATAAATTGACTCAAGAGCCCAACAGCAAAAGATATGTCTGGCCTAGTAACAGTCAAGTAAATAAGCTTACCTATCAATCGTCTATATTGACTTGGATCACTATAATACTCTAAGGACTCCCAAAAGGGAGGTTTAGCCATAACAGGAGTGCGTTCTGGTTTACATCCAGTGAGACATGTTTCTTTCAACAAATCCAAAATATATTTTCTTTGAGAGAGAATCATCTTTTGTTTAGCGTATGCAAACTCGATCCCTATAAAGTATCTGGGTCTGCTCATGTCTCTAATATCAAAATGTCCTGAGAGCGCTGCTTTGATAGACTTGACTCTAGTAACATCATCACCTGTCACTAAAATGTCATCGATATACACAGCCAAAATAGTATAACCAGAAGGACCATTTCGAATGAAGATAGAATTGTCAACTGCGCATTTCTTGAACCCATACTTCACCATCATAGAACTAAGTTTGGCATACCAGGCACGAGGGCTTTGTTTCAGACAATAGAAAGCTTTTTGTAAGTGACACACTTGATTCTCCCTTGAGCAGCATACCTAGGAGGTTGCTCTATGTAGACGTCGTCCTCCAGATTACCATAAAGGAAGGCATTATGGACATCTAGTTAAGAAGGGACCAACGTCGATTAACAACTAAGGATAAGAGAACACGAATAGAGTGCAAGCAGACCACCAAAGTAATGGTTTCAGCATAGTCCAAACCATGAGTTTGCATAAAACCTCGAGCAATGCTACCATCGGGGCAATGCTTGATAGTGAAGACCCATCAACACCCAACAACTGGAGTATTCGATAGGCGAAAAACCACCGTCCATGTCTATCAAGTAAGCAGTGTCTGCATTTCAACATCCATCGCATGCTTTTAATGGGGAATGGTAAGCACCTCATAATGATCCTTAGGAACTAATTCAAAGGAAAGAGAAAGGGTAAACCGCTTGTAAGAAGGGGAAAGTACAGCGTAGGAAAGGAAGTGGGAAAGAGAGTGCTAGGTGGAGACATGAGTACCTTTGTGAAGGGCGATGGGCAGATCAAGAGACGGATCTGCAGCAGAGTAAGGAGGGGCAGTACCCGAGGCGGGAGGCGGTGCAGGAGGACAATGTCACTGATAGACCTACAAAGGTGGAGGCGTCGGAGGAGGTGATTGCTCTATAGGTGGCACACAGGGAGGACCAGAAGAGGGAACCATTGGAGGAAGGGGGATGACATCAATGGAGGGAGAGGGAGCATAGGAGCTGGAGAAAAATGAGGTATCCTCAAGAAAAACAACATCACCGGAGACAAGATATCAATGAGACGAAGGATGAAAACACTGATACCCCTTCTGGATGCGAGGATAACCTAGAAAGACACAATGAAGAGAGTGGGGCGACAACTTATCAAGTCCAATGGTTAAATCCTTAACAAAAGTTGTACACCCAAAATATTTGGAAGGAAGAGAGAACAGCTCTTGCCGAGGAGAAAGCTACTGAACGGGAATAGCATCGCCTAAAGAAGTAACAGGCATGCAGTTAATGAGAAAAATCGCAGTCAAAATCGCATCAGACCAAAAAGACATAGGAACATGTGTCTCAACCAACAAGGTGCAAGTGACATCTAGGATGTGTCGATGCTTACACTTGACCACACCATTTTGTTGAGAAGTATAAGCACATGTGGTCTAATGGATAGTGTCACACTCAGAACATAAGGAGACAACAACAGACTGAATAAACTCAAGGGCATTATCAATACGAAACAATTTGGGAGTAGTGGCAAACTGAGTACAAATTTCATTAAAATAGTGAAAGATTACATCAAGGATATGTTGACAATTCCTTAACAATTACACCCAGGAAATATGAGAAAAATTGTCAACAAAGACAATATAGTAACGAAAATCACCAATAGAGGTAACCCTAGACGGGCCCTAGACATCACAATGAACTAAATCAAAAGCATGAAATACAGACGACAACTGACGACTAGAGTAAGTGGCACGAGACTACTTACCCAGAATACAATACTGACAGGTAAATGGGTGAAGAGACACAGACGAAAGGACTTCACGAAGCCGACGCAAGGGAAGATGACCTAAACGGCAATGCCACAGCAAAGACGAGTCACCGGACGCTGCAAATGAGACCAATCCACGAGTAATGCTATCCTACACCAAGATGTAGATGCCCCAACCTTGCTCAAGGCCCAAGTCAATCCTCTTGCCCATCTGCAAATCATGAAAGGTACAATGAAATAGGTAAAAAATGACAAAGCAATATAAGCATTTTGTGATGGCATAGATGGATAAGAGATTAACAGGAAAATTAGGAATATATAATACTTTTTCTAGAAATATATCCTTGGTGGGGGAAATGGTCCCTTCCTTAAAAATAGCACAACTATGACCATCAGCAAGGGCAACAAAATGAATATTTGCACAATGGGTGAGGTGATCAAAAAGAGAGCGATTACCCGAAATGTGATGGGAGGCGCCTAAATTAACAATCCAAGTATCACTAGAGGTGGATGTATGAGTAGAAAGCATACCATTGGAGAGGACATGAGCAACAGTAGCCTCACTGTTTTGTTGAGTGTGAAGTATCATAAGTTCATCAAAATCAGCCTAAG
Organism: Amphibolis antarctica; assembly: GCA_024699675.1. NCBI lineage: Eukaryota > Viridiplantae > Streptophyta > Magnoliopsida > Alismatales > Cymodoceaceae > Amphibolis > Amphibolis antarctica. The sequence continues at coordinate 8,745 of JAMKPZ010005936.1, read as the reverse complement.
TGATGTACACGAGTGAAGGGACAACAACAATAGAATCGGGGGCCGAAGGCAGAGCTGGGGACAATGCCAAGTGCGTAGAGGGAGTAGACGTCGGGCATCCAAACTTCGCCCAACACCTATCCGAGGGGTGGTTCAGATGGCCACAGTGTGGGAGTGGGAGGACTGTCCATTAGTGCACAAGTGGCCACCAGCAGCACCGCCAGTGTGGGGGGAAGGAGGGAGAAGGCTGTCACGAGTAGTTGCCTGTGTCGCCAAGGCCGAAGGGTCGATGGACGTCAACGAGACAGTAAGGCTGGAGGTCACGTAGTCAGCTGAAGAACTCGATTGAAAGTCGTCTGCAAGGACAAGATGGAGTCGGTAGTGAGGATCTGCTTGCAAATCTAAGATGCGAGGTTCGAGCAAAGGTCGATGAGAAAGAGAGCAACACCGAGCTCCTCTCGGTACCTGCGTTGAGTCTCCAACTTCGGAGTATAGGGTTGGAAAATGTCAAGGTCATCAAGAACAGCACAAAGACGGCTATAGTAGGTCTGGACCATCGACTACCCCTAACGATGGGAGAGGAGAAGCTTGTATGTCTCACAGACATGAGCGATGCCATTGTCAGCTCCATAAGTGGCTCAGAGAGTCTCCCACACACGGCATGTAGGACGAAGACGGGCGATACTGCAGGCAATGGGTTCGTCTACACTGTTGATGATCCACGAGATCACAGTGAAGTTTGCAGCATGCCAGGTCGCATAGTCGGTAGCCTTGGAGTCCGGAGGGTCACCGAAGAGGTGATGTTCACGCATTTGAGAGAAAACGAATGTCTCAAATGCATTAGCCCAATGATGATAGTTGGTCTCATTGAGCTTCACTCCTGTCACAGTGAGCTTGCCAACTCACGAGGAAGATGGTGGCTCCATGAGGATTTTGGTGGAGGCGGCCATCAAGAAAGACAGCGGAGGTAGGCCATGGCAGAGGTAGGGCACCAACGCAGAAGGAAGGATGGGAGGGGGCAATCGCAGGAAGAGATGGCCATTAGGAGAGATGACAGAGGCAGACCACCAGTGTCAGTGTCGGAAGAGAGAGGGTAGGGAGGGTTAGGGTAAACCTAGCTTGATACCAAGTTGAAAACATGATTTTCTCTATTGACCTAATGACTTACATGGTATATATATACAACAGTAAATGGATAAATGGATCATGATCTATTTATCCAACAGCTTTCTTAATAAAGATAACTTATTTTCTTATCAAATTCTTATGTCATTTATGTGCATTCTTGTGAGAGAGTGAGTGTCATTTTTCCTCCACAAACCACAACATCACGTTCATTTTGGACATAATCTTCCATCCACTCCCACATCATTAACCCTAGCTTTTCTCACTTTGAAACCTTTGAAACTTTAAGAGGAGGAGTGGGCTACAAATCAAACCCTGCATGGTAATAATATATAACAGATACTTAGTGAGCATGACTTAATCTATATGGATAACATATTCATCATAAAACTAAAGATTATAATGGAATTTTGTTGGTGTTTTGATTGGTTTTTCTTAAAGAATAAAAGACTAAGAAATGAAGATCAAACACATTGATTCTACAATTGCACATACCCAGATAGACAAGGGTAAATATCACACACAGCTATGAATAAGATTTGAAAGTGATGACCTAAGTCTATGAAAGTTATGGAAAGAAACAAAACCAAGAAGAATAAAAAACAAGAACTACAACTAAAATGCATGAAAGAAAATGAAATTTACGTTGTTTGTCATATGTTTTAGAAAAGTTTCTTTAATTGGTTTTCCATGAGTTTTATGTAAATGATTTAAAGATGAGTTTTGACCAAACTAAATAATTGAGTCCATGTACAGGTAATGAAAATATAAGAAATATGATTAATAAATTTTGTGAATTTACTGTTCAATTTACCACGATTTTGTTCTGCACTTCTTTGACTACAGTTCATTATAGAAGTTTATGTCAGTTTAGTGAATTTATGACTATCTTTTTAGTAGTTACAAGTGCTATTTTTAAATTTAAATCTCAACACCCATACATTTCAATAAATGTTAAAAATTAAAAGATTTTAGTATCTGAGAAATTCTATGATACGTACCCATAGACTCACATATAGATTTTAGTATTTTACCCTATAACTTAGTGGAAAGAAAAATAGATATAGCATTCCCAGAGTTTCATGTTAACCGAACGATACCTCCTGCATTGTGGCAGAAGGCTTGCATTGACTTTTGAGATAAACAAGTGGTGTCTATGATATCAACATGTGTATCATAACTTTGTGTCTTACCACACCTGCTTTGATGGAAAACCAATTAATCCCCAAGCATCATCTTTTAGCTCAACGGTACTGTTTCAAGTATGCAATATCAAATTGATGGAAATGAGAATTTTCACGGTTATGTGGAATATAACCATGTAAAAATGGACCTGAAATCAAAATTACAGCAAGTTAGGAATTGCAAGTTCACTCACCGTGGTACGACACAAGGACAATTAAACTTACAGAAAAGGTAGATATAGTAGAAAAAAATTGTTATCATAACATACAACTGCAAAAAAATATCAACTTGCTGACATACAAACAATAAGGAAAATGTCAATTCCAAAGAAAAATGAAGTCCAATGATGTAGAATTTATTTATTTATAGATAACTAGTTTGTTTGCACATGGCTGTAATAATATTTTCTATAAGACCGAAAAAGTGCTCTGCTATTCTTCTCACTTTCTTACTCATAAAACAGTTCAATAATCAGAGCAGTTTCTCACTTTCTCTGTATGCATAAAATTCCTACCTTAAATTGTCTCGGATCACATTACATTCAACGGTAATACTCCAGCATTCAAAGCAATGTGACTGCACTTTCACTGTTGGTTCCAATTGCCCTTTTCTTCATTACCAAAAGATCAAGAAGAAACATGTGGAACCCACTCATTCATGATTTTTTTTAATGATTCGTTGGTTATTCTAACTAATTGGCGTACTCAAGCATATGATGCAGTTTACTCATAGGTTACTGAATGACATGATACAATCGAGAGTTGGTTCCTGCGTCCAATAAAGGATACTAATTTCCTAAAAGTGTGCTATCAGAAAGACAACCATCACAGCAGAAAATTTGATTCATCAGAAGCATATTGTTGTGTAGATGTAAGCTAATTTTTTCTGAATAGATGGCACCAACATGAATTTTCTTATCATTGGGTTTATGAAACAAAGTTCTCAAAAGGTCAAAGCTGTTTTAAGGGATTCCATCCCACTTAGCCGTTTACAACTACACTCATCATAAATCAATGTTGGTCTTTAATTTTTACTTATTGGGAAATATATAAATTTCAGAAATGAAGTATCTAAAACACTAAGGTAAGCCATAATTTTTAATAAATAATGCTTATAGTGAATCAGGAGAAATTCATCAAGGCAATAAGGTGTGAACATTTGACCATGAAGTATTTTCATGCCTTACCATGATGAAACTCCTCTTGCACTCAAGGAGACAAAATTGAAGAACAATCCAGATCAAATCACTGAACAATATCTGAAAAAAGAAAGAATCAAATTAATAGTACTTGAATTCAAGATAACCACATGACCAACATTAGCTAGGTTCCCTAGTATGACATAAACAAGCATCATGTTACCTCCCTCAAAAAGAAGATACTAAGGAATCATTTAATGGCGATTATTTAGAGCCAGTGTATGGGAAAAGACTGAATCAAATGTAAATAACAGATCAGTTAACGCTCATACTGTCATACACCAGTGTATAAAAATGACCCACTAAATTAAGAACGTTGGAAGAAAAAGGCTGTTTTTTTACAAAACACTAGCTTATTTCCATAAGTTTTGTAAATAATAAATACCAAAGAGCCCCTGAATTGATGTTAATCAAAAAAACAAACCCAGTAAGAATATTTAAGAGTCAAAAATGCATATATAATATACAAGGAAAGTCAACAACTAAAAGTTTGTCACTTTGCATCGTATGAACGAAAATAAGTCAATTATCATTTTTTCCCTAGTAGATTATCTAAACTTACAGATATCCATTCCATCTCTTATCACAAAATGGATATCCAACTCATCTGATAACCGGGATTATGCTTTTGTATTTGTGCCACGCACGTCAATTTCCATGCCGTAGCTCAAATTAGCAATCAGAAGTATGCAAAGACACCACTACAGAATAAAAATATTAATGCTTCAATTGGTAATAATCTTTTAATTCCAACTCCAGTTTTGCATCATCATCAAGTGAAATCTGCTAGGCATTTTTTCTTTCATAGTGATTTGGCTGCTCAGGCTTGCTGTTGGTGTAATCAATTTTTGCAAAAAACTATTCATTTTAATAACGGGAAGAGATGGGCCTGGGAATGTCTCACTGTTAGTTCTAAAATTGAAGATAAATTTCTAAAATTTTTAGTGGCTATGCTTATGTGGGAGTTGTGGAAGCACAGATGTGCTGTTCTTTTCCAAGACAAACAAGTTTCATTTAATGGAATCCAGAAAAGATCATGAGAAGCCACACTTGGGACTTCAACAGGACTAGTGCAATTTCTCATGCTGCTAAACATTATTTGATATCAAGCTGGAAAAGTCATTCCAATACTTTATGAATTTTTTTGCTGATTGGTTGATGGTTATATTTTCGTCATCTTAGACTGTATTTGTTAATAAGATAATGTAAGGTTTTTATCGTATATTATTAGTTATACAAAGTAATTATAGTAGAATAAGATAAATGAAAAAAAAAGAAGTAATTATATTACATCAAGAATCGCTTCATTACCGAAAAAGACAACATCTTGCCCTACCTTGTCTCACCTCACCTTAATAACAAATACAATTTTAAAAGATCCTATTAGTTAGGGCCTTCGGCAAGTATTTGAATATTTCTTTTTATCTTCTCAAGTGTTATGTTACCGTGGACATGTACTATTGCTGTCTTTATTCACTTGGCAGAAGGAATTTTGGTTCCTGCTATCAATGTGTGGATTTTCATTCTCTATTGGATGTTGTTTACAAAATTTGGCTAGTGTCCTTGGGGAGGTCTATTAGTTTAATAGACCTCCAACAGGTATATGAATATACTCATAGTCTTTTAATTTGGTTCTGGAACAATTGCTGCTGTCGTTATTTTTTGCAGATCGGTGGCGTAGCTTGCAGACTTTTATTAGTTGCAGATCAGATATATTGGGAATATTCACTCCTTGATGGTTTATTTTCTTCCGCAGATGGTTCCCGTCGCTGGTGAGTATTGATAGTCTTTTTGGTTTCTGAGGGCTTCAGATAATTAGATATATTTTCTCTAACATCGTTTGTCTTTGTATTTGATATTTTACAATTACATTTTTTATTATACATTATAATATTTTATAATATATTTAATAAATAAATTTTATATTTTTTATTATTTATAAAATTAAACTAATATTATTATATTTTTATCATGAAATTCTAACTTACCTTAAAAAAAAAAAAATCAGACAAACAAACCCTCAGTCCATGTGTTGACCGTATCCTCTGATGTGGCCTGCTGCGACGTGCTGGTCTTGGTGCTGAGTTGGCGATGACGTGGATTTGGATCTTTTGTTGGGTTGGTCTGGGCCTTACTTTGGTAAAAAAATGTGACAGATGTTCGTGACGCCAACGTTATAAGCACCTGTACACGATATTTTCTTTTAAAGAATGATAATAATTTTTTTATCAATTAAGTAAATAATTTTGTATGTATAATTTTCTTAATTTTATCTTTTTATTATAATACGTAAAATGGTAAAAATAATTATATATATTATTAAATGGTTATAATTAAATAAATATCAATTTTTATTTGAATATCTTGAATAAATTTTAACTATTGATTTTTTTATGTAGATATATCATAATAAATATAAATTAGGAAAAAATGAAAATTTAATAGATGGTATATTATATCATAAAATAAATAATTAGATAATTATTTTTAATTTTTTTCAATAAAATTTTTAATAGAAATAGTGATGTCCTTTGCGTGAGGAATGTTTTCGTGTAATGACATTTTGGAATGCTTGGTGGAAACATGAGATTTTACTCCAATGTAGATTTTATTGCTTCTCTTCTTGTACTTTTAAGAAAGAATAAAGTTAATTCATAGGTAGATATGTGCGTGAAAATACTTTAATATTATTATTGTATTTCAAAATTAATTAACAATAAGTAAAAAAAATAAAATTTTTAACCTTGTTTGTTGGTAGAACTTCAACTTTAAGAAATGCAGAAATTTCACAGATGATGTTAAAATTATATAGCAAATATTAAAGTAAGAATTTATATATGAGAGTTTATACGGTAATGATGACATATAAAAATTTATGTAGAATTAAACTAGAATTTTGTTTGATATAACTCTCATTTAAATCAAAAATTATTCTCAATGTAACGATAACGTAGAAGATTTCTAAAGTAATTTTTTTCAAAAGGACATTCAAAATGATGTTTGATAACAAGCTACTTTTTACGAGCTAAAAATGTGTCAAGAAGTTTATAATAGATATTTCTCTCTAAGTGAGAGAAACTTTTATTAGTATATTTGAGAAATTTTGTTATTTTGAATTAATAGATATTAATGTGAGAAATTTCTATTAATTTTTTATATAAGATAATTTTTAATGATTTCAATCAACCAATATTTCTCTTATAGGGAGAGAACTTTTGTTAGTATACTTAAGTTAAATTTTACCTTTTTGAATCAACAGATATTTCATCTATACGAGAGAAAATTTCATTAATTTTTTATTTAAATTAATTTTTTAAATCTACGAATTAACAGATATTAGAGAGAAATTAAAATACATTAATTTTTGAGACGTTTGATAAGACATCGATGATTTATATTTATTTGTATTTGTAATATTTATATTTATTTTAATATTTAAATAAAATATATATAATAATAAAATTATATTTTTTAATATTAATGTAATTAAATGTTATAATAAAAAATTATATTAAAAAATATCTATATTATTATGACTGTAAAAGCGGTAACCAAAGGATTCGTTCAGTCGTGCGGAACTGCGACGATTTTTTCGGCATTCATGATTACCATTACTCGTCTCGCACGGCCTGAAGATTTTGTTTTTTTAAAAAAAATATAAAAATGGTATGTAACGGTAAGATAAATTAATAGTATTATAATAAAATTATTTTTTACAATGTTGTAATATTTGTTTGGATATTTATTTTTTCATTACAATAATTTCTACCAAGTTGATAAAATATAGATTATTCTTTTCTAATAATCAACAACAACAATAATAATGTTATAAAAAATTGTACACTGAATTTTCTTTTGTCATTCTGCACGGTTATTTTTTCATTTTAAAAAAATGTAAAAATTTTGTATGTATTATTATGTAATTGTAAGATACTTTTTGTTATTTTTACATTATAATGACGATATTTTTTACAATATTATAATATTTTAAATATATATATATATATTTTACAATATTACAATAACTTTTGCAATGTTATCAACTTTTTTTCTCTTTTAAACTTTCGATATCAATAATTTTCTTTGTAACGTTACCAAAAAATTGTACATATCTTTATTATATTGAGAATATTTTTTATAATATTATAATACAAAATATGATAACTTTTTTTTCCTTTTTTAACTTCCGATGTCAATAATTTTTTTACAATATTATAAAAAATTACATACTTTTTTATTACAGAGAATATTTTTATAATATTATAATATTTTTAAATAATATTTTATTATTTTTTACAATATTACAACAAATCTTACCATTTTTTAAAATGATAGACTTTTTTCACATGTTAATTATTTTTTTTAAAAACAATATTACAAAAAAATTACATTTATTTATTACAAAAATTATTTTTTAGAATATTACAACATTTTTACAAGAATGTTGTATTTTTTTACAATATTATAATAATTCTTTTAACATTATAAAAATGTCAAATTTGTTATAACGTTAACAACATTTTTTATAATGTATTAATTTTTTTAAGAACGTTTTATTATTTTTTACAACAAAATTATTACAATATTAGAAAAAATTATACACTTATTTATTACAATAAAAATATTTTTTACTATATCAATATTTTTTACTATATCAATATTTTTTACAATATTATAAAAAATCAAAAAAACAATGGCTGCCAGAGAAATTACAATCAAAAAATCAAAATAATATTTTTATAATATTATAATATTTTTACATTTTTAACTTTTTTAAAAAACAATTACTATTAAAAATTATTTATGTCAATATCTGGAGCTCGACTTCAAATTGCAGCCCAAACGGAGCCGAAGAAAATGACATCTGCTGAAGAGTGATGAGTGATGTGATACAACTTTTCTGGATTTGGCTGGATCAAAAAAATCGCTTTGCCCCTTCTCCAGTTCCATGCGGACAATAAATTTCCCACACGAAACGAAATCGAATTTGAGCAGCTTGCGGCCACTTCTCTCCTTCCTCTTCCACTTCAATCCCTCGCTCAACCCAATTTATTCTTATACTCCCCCTCATTGATCTCTCGATCTCTTGCCCCTTGTCACCTCAACGGCGGCGGGAGATGACCTGGCCAAAAGGCGACTGACTTAGGTACGCGATCCTTGTTCTCGTTGCCTGTTTTGTTGTGTTTCTTTTTTTCTTTTGTTCTCTTCCCCCACTTTGCCGCACGCGTGTTCTACTGCGTCATGATGAACGAATTTTG
>JAMKPZ010005935.1:0-28564 GCA_024699675.1 Amphibolis antarctica | reverse complement strand
GCTCGGGCCCCCTACGGCCTACCCTCAGCCCCTCGCCGTCGTCCCCGAGTCGCCGCCCGACCCTGCTGCCCGCTCAGGCCGCCTCCCCTGCCTGCCCCACTCAAGGCGGACCCGACCCCCTTGCCACCCCGCCACCTCAGCCCCCCGTCCCCCGCGCCGCCCCCCAGTGCCACCCTTGCGGGCTTGCCCTCGCCGCGAGTCCGCGACGCCACCTGCGGCCTGGGCCTGCCCTGACCCAGGCACGATCGAGCCCACGGGCTGGGCTGAGCTGTTGATTTGAAATTTTAAATTTTTAACCTGATAGTTCGATTAGACCTTAACTTTATGGGCCGAACTGGCCCGACCCGACCCGACCCGACCCATTGAAACCTAGTGTTGGCCTTCAGTTGAAGTAAAGAAAGACGTAAAGGGAATGATGTTTTGAGAGAGACGCGTGACTGATTTTTAGTATTCCTATTTTGTAGTTTTCATTTTTCTTCTGTACAACCTGCGAACTTTATACCGAACTTTCTTCTTTCCAAATGGAGGTGGCATGGCTGAGATGCTATTTATTTAAATTTTACCTAGCTCTTTTCCACAAAAAGGCCTTTTACTTTCTAATTGTATACATGTAAATTTCTAAAGAAAAACGTCAACATTTCATTGATGATAGGATTTGCTACTTCTTACGTAATACGACCCAATTTCCGCTAATAAAATTGCAGGGCTGAGTCACGTGAAGGCATTATTAAAGTATTTAACCAAAAAAATGGATAACATAATTTATTTAGATTCAAATCCTAACTAAAACATTACCATTATTGAAAACGTCACAGGAGCATCTCTAATACAAAATTTAACCAATTGTGTAAGATGCCGCTAAACATTTATTAATCGTGAATCATAAAGTAAAAAGGTGATTTGTGAAATTAAAACTTGAAAGGATATGTAATTTTTCTTCTTTCATTTTATAAATGAACTTGGAGAAAAAGAATGATGTTTACAAGGAGTTAGAATGCCAAGAAACATTATTAGAATGGGATCTAGGAGAATGAAGTAAGAATTATCTCAAACGAAATAACAAATCACTTCCACCTCCACTGCTTTGTTATATTATACTTCCTGGGATGTTTTACTTCCTAATAATTGAGAAAAACCATCTTCATTAGAAGTCGTTTTTCAAGAGAACAATAAAAATATTGCAGGCCAAAGCCGCAAAACAGATCAAATGATGTTAATCGTGTACATCTTTTCTGTAGTATAAGATATTCACAATGTTTAATCCATTAATTTGTATCTTTTCTCTTGGACACCAGTAACGCCCATTTGTATCTCGATGATTGTATGGAGTGGAACCTGGAAAGAGGAGACGTATGCATGAGTTGAAATTTCTAAACGGTGTCATATCCAAGATGATCACAAATATCCTAGTTTTTTACAATAAACACATAGGAGTGAATAACAGTATCTGTATTATTATTAAAAGTTAAAAAGTGCACGAGAAAATTTTAACTTCAAATATAAAACTGTTAATCTTTGATCTACATGTCTTACCATTCAACAAATTTTGCTAAATGAATTAATTATTTTTCAATAAAGTTAAATTTTAATATGCAAAATTTATGTTGCAACACTAATAATAAAAGCTGTGGTTATTTTAAAAGAATTGTATCATTTGAGGTTGTGAAGAATAGAGCAAATGAATTGTATTACATATTTACATGACAATGGTAAGTGGATATCCATTTATCCATAAAGAGACCCATATATATAAAACATAATATACGACTCCAACATGACTCCAAGACTTTAATATCCCCTCAAGCTAGTTTATATATATCTATTATGTTCAACTTAGTACAACGTGTCTTAAAAGTTTTCACACCTTAACTTTTGTGAAGATAACAGTTAGCTACTCCAAAGGCTATGCATGTGATAAAGATGATCTCACACTATTTTGTTCGAAATGATAATCTACCTTGACAAGCATTGTCTTCTAACGGAGGATGAGATTTTAAGTAACAAATATGATGACTTGGTTGTCATAATGTGTCTCCATAGGTATCTCAATGGTAAAATCAACTTCCATCAACAAGGATTTGAAGTGCTTTTGTGCCATGAAGAGATACTTTGTTTCTACATTAAATAAATAGACAACACTTTGCTGCTTGCTTCTATATGTGACAAGATTTTCCATAATATACGTATAGTATCGTGAAGTAAATTTTCTATTACCTCTATTTCTTACATAGCTAGAGCTAGAAAACCTACTTAAATGTGATTTCTCTTACAGACAAGTCCCTTGCTTGAAGCTTTCTTGATTACATGCTAGCACACATATGATGGCTTTCTAGTGGATTGCTTAGGGTTCACGCATAAACTAGGAAAGTAGGCTAACCATGTAGTTATTGACATCCCATATGTCTGATTAAAATCCGAAATAACTAGGCAAGCTTCGTATTTATCCACCAAGCAATCTAGTTTATACTTAACAATGTATACCTATTTGCGAGTAATTATGTTGGCATCTACAAGCCAATGCACTAATTTCCATGTACCATGAAATGTGAGAGTAGACATCTTCTCATCCATGGTTGTCTTCTACGAAGGAGCAGAGCTTCTTGGTAGTTCCTTGGAATGAACTCAGACAAAAGAAAAAGGGTAAGGTTAAAGGAGGGTTAAGCGATTATAGCAAATAAAATAGGAGATATACGTGCATGCTTTTGTAGCTTTCCACAGGGAAATGGGTAGCTTAAAGGATTTTAGTGTTGTTAGTGTAGATTTGTAGCAGTGCTCGATTATTGATTGATAGTACATGATGATTGTGTTACCTAATATTATTTGTGATATACCTTGGAAGGGCAACAATTCTCTGGCTCCATATGAAACGAGTTACTTATATTGGTGGAAAGGCCCCAGGGTAGAGGAATATTTTCAATATGACCATTGTCTGAATTAAAGTATAAAAGAGGGAAATATAGGTAAAATAGTTGAAGTGTGTTGTCAAGTGTTCAACACCTTAGTGGAGGCCTAAAGGCAAGCTAGTGTGCCAAACTTCTCTGCCTTGACTTCCTCCTCTATCAAAACCATGACTGCAACTATGAATAGCGACCATGGCAGATTGATCACAAACCAAAGTTGAAGCAGGATATGAGATCTATAATACCTTGGAGAAGGTGACCTAGAGTTTCGGAATAGGTCATTGACAAATGCTTGAGCTTGAATTTGAGCAGGTTTTAGGCTATGCAGCTAGGCAGCTACTGCTAACTTGTCTTGGTATTGACAAAGCTTGGTTATATCTGTCGAAAGTGGTTAATGAATTTCAAGTTCATCAAGAAGGTAAAAAAAATAGTGAAGTGGTCCTAAATTGATCAATCTATATGGTAGTAAAAATCTGTTTTCAGTGAGTTTCATATCTTCTTTTTTGGCTTGAGAAGCATCACATTATGGTTAATGATGGGCTCAATGCTATTCATCATCCAAGATGTAATGACAACATCATCAATACACCAAGCATCAAATGTGAAGTCTTTGGCTTTGAGAGAGGGGCAGGGGGGGGGGGGGGTTTATAATGCATTTTTGCTTAGGATGAATAAGAAAAAAATACCTCGAAGCTTTGAGCTTGTAACAAATAGTTGTTTCTATTGAGTTTCTCAACAATGCCACCCAAGCTCTTCACAAACAAAATAGTTGCAGCCAGTTTGGAGTCTAAATATTACAAGAAATAGGTCTGATCAGCAAGGAACAACAGCAACCTAGTGAAAACTCCAGCCTGTACGGGAAGAAAATGGACCTTTGGAGAATGGGGAGGCAGCAATAGTAGTATCCAACCCATGCCAAGGCTGGACAGCAGTAAGAACCACCGGCTGTAAGGGCTAGTGGTATAAAGATGGGGCAGCCAATCCTAAGGAGGCTGCAGGAGGGATGGCCGGCCCTAAGAAGGCTGGTAGAAGAGGCCTAAAGCCTGAAGGGGAGTTGTCAGTGGTCTACAAGGCCCTAAAGCTGGCCAACAGAGCTTTACAGGGGCTAGCGATAGTGGTGGAGTGAAAGAGAGAGAGGAAGGTGGTGATGGGCTAGTGATGCCCTAAGTACGATGTTAAGAAGAGAGAAAATGAGTTGTATTTCATGTGAAATAGGAGTTGAATATTTTTAGGGCAATGGGTAAGTGGATACCCATTAGTTTACAAATAGACCCATATACATAAAACATAATTTATGATTTCAACATAACTTTCTAATAAAACTATTAGATTTTGATAGAGGTAAAAGAAGTTATCAAGAAAATGAAATTTAGTAATACTATTAGATTTAATGGTATTCTAGTTGATGTTTGAAAATACATAAGGTAAAGATTATGTGGTTATTGAAAGTTTTCAGAAATAATTTTATGAACTAGGATGATGTCAAATGAATGAAGAAAGAACATTTCAATATTAAAAAATAAGCTTTCAATAACCTCTAATTTTGTAATGATTATCGAGGTATTAAGTAGACAAGTCAAACAATGGCATTTTGAAAAAGAAAAATTAGACAGCTAAAAACATGTAAACACAATCACAAAATATCAATTTGAATTCTTACTAGGTAAATCAATATTGAAAGCCATTTATAGCTTAAAACAACAAACTAAAAAATTTATAATTAAAAAACAACTCCATATGGTGTTCACTGATTTAGAACAAAAGTTCTTATAGGGTACCTAGATGTTTATTTTACTGTAGGAAGTATTAGAAGGTAAAAAAAACTGACTGGCTATCTTGAAATTATTGAGGACATGACGATAAAATAGTAATTAGTGTTACAATTACAGGAAAGACAAAATAAATATAGATGTACATCAATGATAACTTTAGTGTTACCATTTTGACTTGATTATGGATAAAAAAGCTAAATAAATTCAAGCAAAATACCTTTGTACATGAAATAGTTTTAAATCAGAATTATAAAGCTTAGAGCCTAAGTAGAATTAAAATAAAATGATAAACAATCCAAGTTTATCAATGATTGGATAATGATAAAAGTATAAAATTAAATGCTTATGAGATCCCTAAAGCAAACTTTCGAAGTTCTTTAATACATAACAACAAAGAAATTATAGAAGATATTATTCACAAAACCAAGGTGATCAAAAAGTCAAGGAACACATCTAAAGTATTATGTGATAAAAGAATATCTCTAAGCCCAACTATACCATGTGATACATAATATTAAGCTACTAAACATAAACATGTGCAACAATTAGTATAATAAATATGCAAATACTATGATGAATGAATAGTGTTATTTCAACTAACGGCTAAGAAATGATTTCTACTAAAATAGAATAGGAGTTGCACAAATTAAGAAGAAAAAAGAAAAAAAAGATCTTAAATAATTAAATCATATTGATAGAAGGTTTATAAATGCAAATTTAACAATTAATTAATCTAGGTGAAACTAAAAAATACAGAATAAGGCATTCATTGTTTTGTTGGTCTCGTTATAAATTTAATGCATAATGAAACTTCAACACATTAAATTATATTATAGATCAATTAACCATAAAATTACAATAAATGTTCCTATCCACCCATACAAACCTTCCACAAGAAATAACGACAATAGTTCACTATAACAAAATTTTACCTCAATGAAAGGAATCTCCTTTAAAGGCTTGTCAGCGAAGTACCCATACAAGGCCCTCAAAACTGCCTATATCCATGAAACCAAATATAAGAAAATAACTGATGTGCGAGTCAGAAAGGGATTAAAAAATGATGCTAAAAAATGTGTTGCCTCACCTGGTGAGAAATCACTACAACAGGGGCACGCTGCCGTTCAAGCTCAATTATTACAGGCTCTAACCTGAAAAAGGGAACAGATGATTTTAGCACAACGTATGAAACTAGCATGTCCCAAAATTTCTGAATCTGTGAACCAAACCTTTGAATGACATCGAGGTATGATTCTCCACGAGGATATCGATACCTTAACTTGTCCTTCTGACGTGCACTGTAACAAACAATAATAATCAAGTTGACTAGCAGTCATGTCAAAAAATTCTGAGGATTGAAGACAAGTTCTTTAAATGGAATGTATATCTACTCAAGATATTCTATTTTGTATTATGCACAATATTAATCAATTTTAATTATAGACATTACAAAGTAAATAAAGTTGTATATTTCCAATGTGATTACTTATCCTTGGATTTGATACAAAAAGATGAAGAAATGAAAGTACATTTGAGAAATGACATGAACAAAAAACAAATATAGTTTTACTAAAGATAATAAATGAAATGTTCTTTCATGATGTTTCAAGAGAATGCACATGACAAACCACTTTTGATGAAAGAGCATCACATCAAAACGTGAGCACTGACCCATATTCCTCAGGCATATTTCTCTTTATTTCTTCATATGTCATTCCATCACATACTCCAGCATTTATCTCATCAAGTGCACGCCATTGTATCTAACAGAAGTAAGATTAAAATCTCAAATCCCTAATATTTCAAAACAAGAGTCAATGACACTTACCTTTGGGAACCCAACAATTGGGCTTGCAGTTAACACTGTTTTCTGCAGAGTGCTAGTCCATATCTAAAATATAACAGAAATGAGACAAAAATCAATAAAATAATTTCATATCACTAACAAAAACAGCAATCAATTTTATATTTCATATATAGAAATAGGTTAATAATGAGGAATTTCAATGGCGATATAGCCCATCAAAAAGGTACCTGAACCTGCATTGTGCATCTTATTTCACATTTTGTTACCTATGAACACCTACATCCTTCTCTTCAAACCTTTGCTTCTGAGTTTATTTCCAAGAACTATTTTGAGACACTATTGCTACCTCATTGAAAGACTGCTATGCATGAGTAGATGGCTATTCTAGTATCTCGCTAGACCTAGACATTGGTTTCTTGACCTTTAGATGTGAGTATAGTCACCTATCACTGGGTGTACACTATCAAGCACAAATCAGATAGTAATATGGATAGATACCAAACTTGTCTTGTTGTTCATGGTTTTTGTCAAACCCATGATGTAGATTACAACGAAACCTTTTCCTTGATGGCTCATTTTAACCCTATACAAGTAGTTCTATTAGTTACCATCAATCATTCCTGGGAGAAGCATCAGTTAGATATCAAAAATGTTTTTCTCTATAGTGACTTGAAACAATAGGTCCTCATGGAACAATCCTTTGGGTATGTTGCTTGGGGGGAGACAAAAGTGTGCCTCCTTAAAAAGGCCATTTATGGACTCAAATAGAGACCACAGGCTTAGTTTTAAAAATCCAATGATATGGTTATCTAGGGAGGCTTCACAAGGTGTCAAACAAATCACTCTATCTTCGTAAAGCACATAAAGACTAGCTACATTATTATTTCTATCTATGTAGATAATATCTTGGTAACAAAATGTGATTCACTTATTGGAAAACTAATTTATTTCACGGTTATTACATTTGTTGTTGGACTCCTTTCTCAATTTATGCAATAGCCAAAGAGAGTTTATTAGGAAGAAGTCGCCCATGTTCTTGCATATGTTAAGGGTACTCCAAGTAAAGACATGGTGTATAACTACCACGAATACCTTTAGGTTGAAGCTTTTTCATATTCTAGATATGTTGAAAATTGTGGAGATAGAAAGTAAACTTTTGAGTATTGCACATATGTTGGGGGCAATTTAATGACATGATGTTGCAAGAAAAAATATGTGGTCTCTTGATCTAGTGTAGAAGCAGAATATCGATCTATAACATAAATTGGTCTTGAAATGATGTGGATAAAATATTTTTTATTTGAGTTGAGATTTGCTATTACCACTCCTATGGTAATGTATTATGACAACCAAGCCATAATATACATTGCGAATAATCTCTCTTTTTATGAGTACAAAACACATCAAGATAGATTGTCACTATGTCCAAAATCTTGTAATGAACGAAATTGTGTCTACTCCTTACACTCCATCATTAAAGCAATGGGCTAACATCCTCACTAAAGGGTTAAATGCAAAAGATTTTCAAAGGCTTTGTAGCAAGTTAGACATGTTAGATATCTATGTTCAACTTGAGGGGGAGTGTTAGAGTTATTGCTATATTATATTATTGAAATGGTTTTTTTGTAAATGTTCCCTTGTTTATAAAATCTTTTTAAATCCCTTGTAATGAGCATGAAATCAATTTGATCTTTTCCCCTAAGTATAAATAAAAAAATTGTTTCCTAAAATTTCAACTCATATAGTCTTTTAAGTTACAAGGAAACAATCTTACAATTGCACCTAGCTCACAATGTATTCATCATTATCATCATACCAAAATATAACAAAAAATTACACATAATTTGCATTCAGACAAAGTTACTTGCAACAGTTGCAAGTTGCCACTCCCATGAGTTATGACAATCTGATATACATTAAAAGTCTAACAAAATCTAGTCAAAGAGTCAAACGACAGATCAAGTACCAACTCAATCAATTGGACCAGCAGTCTAACCTGTCCAATTGGTTTAATAAACAGTCCAATGGTTAAACCACGAAAATGGTCTGTTCCCTATTGGCTTTCAAATGCCTGGTTACGTTTCTGTCAATTACTGGATCATACTGTTCAGCTGGCCCAGCCAAATTTTCATAACATTGGTTTTATGTATGAGAAATTCGATAGAATGGTTACAGAAGAATAGGAATGGCATACTTACAGAGGCAGTTCTCTCTGACTTCAATCGCTTCTCTAGGAAATTAGCAAGTTTTTTGGAATAAAGTTCTCCAGGTTCACTGTTCAACCAGAATGCAAATCAAGCATTACCAACAGTAAAGGTGCAACAGTTTTGCATACCAGATGACATAAACACATTTGATTATTTGGTAAACATGACAATAGATTGCAATGTTAAGTTATTTATGCCAGATCCTGATTTTTTTCATCCTGCTCCAGAGCAAGTTGGAGAGGAGTATTGGATAGGTCTGGATGCTATTCCTGACATGGATAAGGTATGGTCTGCTTTACATTCTATGCCAATTGATTCAGCTGCAGGCCCATAGAGTGTTCTTGTTTCATTCAACACTGCTGCTTGGGTTATTATTAAAGGAGAATTATGGTAATTAGTTAAGTTTTTCTTTGTTGGTGCTTGGTGGATTGCTGCAGTGCGACTGGTTCTATAGTATGCTTAATTCCTAGTGTGACATGGCCTAGGCATTTCTCTCATTTTGGGCTGATCAGTGCTGAAAATGTTGCTCGTAAGGTTTGTTTAAAATTTTCAAATAATGGACCGATGACTCTTCTTCCTAGTTTGATTTCTGTTGAACAGACTGGCTTTGTTAAAGGGAGGGATAATTTTGATCATATTCACTTAGCTAAGGAGCTATTAAAGGATACTGACTAGTGTGGATGGGGTAATTTTATTTCCAAGCTTGACAAGCTTGGCTATGGGAGGATGAAATGTTGCTATGTGTAGGATGTTTTGCAGTGTTTTGGTTTGTCACTGAGGTTAGTGGATTTGGTTAGACAGATTTTAGGTATTAATTGGTTTACTATGATCAGTAGCAGTAAATAATCTGGCATTTTTAAGTCCACCCAGGCATTGAAGCAGATGATCTTCTTTCTCCTTCCTTTTAATTTGACACAAGTTGTCTTTAGTCATGGTCTTCAGAGCATTGAGCCAGAGATTCAAGATGTTCGGTCAGAGGTTAGAACATTCACATCGATTCTTTGCAGATGATGCTGATTTCCAGTGGTGTTTTTGTTTCCTTCACTCAGAATCTTATGATTTTATTTAGTAGTATGAGATTGATCTGTGACTTGCAATCCCTCTGGAACAGAAACAGCATAATTTAGTGATGTTATGGGAAGCTCCATTTAAGAAATTACCAATTGCTTGTTTATAAGATGGCAAAGAGATTTGGAAAAAACTGGGACCAACGAAATTCATTTCGTATAGATTCTGTAGATGAATAGAGACAAATACGTGATGTAATAAATATATAAAATTAAACAGATAAGAAGGGAAGCAAACCTTAGAACAGTGTCACCTCCAATTCTTCCCCTAACATTATCACGACTCTCTCCATGCCGAGTAAGGAGGATGGGACGAGGTGTAAGATGTGTGTTAACCTATAAAAGAATACATTGAAATTTTATCATGTATGGTATAGCTTTTAGTTGCAGCAAGTGGAAATTCTGTTTTTGATGACGATGTACTGACAATGACCCAACATACCTGAAAATTGAATTTCAAGATAACATTCGGTAAAATTTGTATTTTACAATGGTGAAGCACAACCTATTTAGCAATTAAGCACTACAATCCTGAAGGGGTAGGTGGAATAAAATATGCTTGCAACAAAGAAGCCCCACAATGGTCATTTCATACAATCCAATGAGTATTGATCCAAATCTTACTTTTATGATGCCTAAATTTTTAAAATATTATTCTATGTTCTAATTAACAATGCAGTTGAACTTGATTTTCGACAATCCTAATACAACAATCAATCAGTGCGTTAGTCCCACTAGGTGAGGCCAACCATATGAATCCTCTCCTATTCATTTCTATCAATAACTAAATCATCCATAAATTATATAAATTTAAATCTTTCTAAACAATTTATTTTTGGTCTCTCTTTGCCTCTTTTAATTTCAACTACATTAATTAATTCTACTTTCATCTGCTATTTTAACAAAAAATAAAAAATTTAACATATCTATTGTTAGGGAATCCAAAGAGTGGATTTCAAAACGTTCATTTGTAAGGATAAATTGATAGTGGCAAATGCAGAAATTTTCCTATGTTAGTCCACCAAGTTTTAAACATAAATTAGGAAAAAGTATTTTTTGAACATAAACATAATAAAATAATAAAAACCACTAGGATAACAACCACTTTGCCTCTCAGTCCACCAAGTTTTTCCTATGTTATCCACTAGGATAACAACCACTGTGCCACTAGGACATTTGCTTTAGGTGGAATGCCTCTGACTTCAATCCATAATTGCATACAGATGAATTTGCAGTATTTTGATGAGGTACAGGGATGAGTTACTTTCAACAATGATTAAGCCATTCACATGAAAAGCACCATTCCTGCTCTCTTGATGTGACTGAGGTTGATTGCTGCCCAAACTCCCTGAGATTCACCTTCATATTCATATCTTGAAAGGTTTATTGATACACCTCCGAACAATAGCTTGATCGATCATCATCAAACACAAAAGTCCATGATCTTTCACTTGGTAGTGATCCTGGACAACATCTCTGTCCGAACAATTTATAGCTACAACCACTGACTCCATTAGACCAATTTGTACAGCCTTCTACAAAATCATGCAATGTTTGAGAAAGGATGGAGAATAGGTAGAGAGATCCCTACCCGAAGGACAGGACAAGGGAGCCCAGATCATATTATGAGGCAAAACCTAACTGAAGGATGAGAAACAATCCTAGCTAAATGCACGGAGAGAGCATTTACATGCTACAGCGACCAACACACTACTTATGGATATGAAAATTATTGAATTTATTATGATTTTTAAGTTCAGTTGTTTTCTTGCAAGAAATAGCAATCTCTATTTACTGTCAACCTACCCTTATACTATGTATCCAATAATTAGTAGTAAAACAATCTTTGTGGATTTTACCTTACTAAAATCAATCGGTTAGTGATAAAGAACTCACAAATAATATAAAGGTTTCAATTTTACCCATTGGTTTCAATGTAGGACTATTTTTCCCAATGTACCACCATGCTTATGAGTCCCTTATTAGAATACCTTATAAACATCTTATGTATAGTGTGATATTATATGAATTTTATCTCACTAAAATCAATTGGTTAGTAGAAAAAGGACTCACAAGTGATATAATGAATCTTTCACTCATCGGTTTCGATTTAAGACTATTTTTCCTATCAATCTTATAGTATTAGAACTTGCTCATGTAATATTTTTTACTTTCTTTTATCTTGTGATAAGCTCAGCAAGAAAAAGCCTAAACAGAAAAAGGCTTCGCACCTTAAAGGATTAATTCTAGCTGCAAAACTTTATACAAATTAATGAATGTAATAAAGAAAAGACACGTTGTTGGGCCATTGGCATTCTAATTTTACTTATCATGAGAGTTTTGCATTCTTATGTCTAGATTTAGAGTATTTCAATGATATAGTGGTTTTTCAAATGACTCATTATGTAATCTTTTCCAAACAAATATGCCATGATTCCGTAAGATGCAAGATCTAGATTTCAAAAGGATTTAATAATAAAAATATCAAATCAGAGAAAGTTTTGTCTCAACAGGAAGCTCTATAATTAACTTTGTTTTTGAGTGACAGCTCTATAGTTAACTAACCGTAAAGAAATTAGAACATATTTGCCAAGTTCCATAACACATACCAGAAAAAACACAATTCTTCCAGGAAGATAACCGCTGATATTATTCACCTGATCAAAATCTCATGTAAACAAATCTGGGACTTACAAGAAGCCAAACACAATAGAGACTAATAAAGCATAATGTGGAAACAAGATATAAATGGAAGTAATTGTTTTCGTTGACAAACATAAGGCATTCACATATAGAAATCAGGAACTATATAGAGATGACAAACACAGCTTAACAATGTAGAACTAAACCTACATACAACATAAACATATTATCTTAATAGTCTAGTACTCAGCCTAAGTTGAAGCATCTACCTAGCAACAGACTCAATAAAAATATAAACATGGTTGAAAAAATTACAAATGTATAACGAAACATAAAAAATCAATTGCCGTAGCAAAAGTAGTGGTATAAGGTAGTAATGGTTGTTGTATCAGATGTAACAATATGAATAATTTAAGATAGAACTTGGAATTACCATATCTCATATACTAATAAATTAACCATTAGATGATACAATCTGACATAGTAAAATAGATAGACACAAATATAAGTTAAGCAATACAGGATTAAACCCACACATAACACACACATAATATCTTAATATTCTAACATAGATCAACATATGAAATCTGTTATAAAAAAATCACGAACTGCTCAAAAAAGGTTTGAAATTCGTCCTCATTTGAAAAATATTAATGTGTAGAAGTACCTTAATTTGAATGCTATCAAGTACATTTCCATTCCTTTTTCTATAAAAGTCAAGGGAATATAGTGATCTAAATTCTCTTCTCAAGTGAAATCAGGAAATTACAATGGGTTCCACTTAAACACAACTAAATAATTGTAACGTAGACTAGAAGTGCATGTTACTTCATGCAGTTCCTTTGCCACTTGAATAATGACTTTCTATAGGCACTTACTGGTTATCTAACTGTTAAAGATGGCAAAGACATTAAAGAACCTACAACTTTAATTTGGTGAACATATAAAAGATATTACCAACCTATAAAAGCAATTACATAAAACTGGCCCAAGAATAATGAGTGTGGTAATATTTATACATTACCCCAGAAAACCAAGAGCCAGAGAAGCACCAAATCCACAAATATGTTTTTGAGATAAAGACATTCAACTCATTCATTGGCACTTGGGATGGGTCTATCATAGAGTTTAATGTGGACTGGTCAATCCAAAAAACAATTAATCAATATCTTAATCCCATTATAAGTGGCCAACATAAATCATTTCTGAACATTTAGCTTTGTCCACTTTTATAATCTCCTTTAGGTTTATATGATTTCAAATATTTTTTTCACTTTTTTAAAGAGTAAGGATTAATCACTTTGATCACAAATTCTAATAAAAAACATGAAGGTTGAACCAGCAGGTCAACTGTCCGAAAGAAACAGAAAATTGATTATACTTCTAATCATCATTTTAGCCAAAAAAGAAAATTAGCTCTGACAATCAACTCGATATTTGCAGAAGGGTCTTTGAACTGCATTTCTTGCCAACCAGATGCTCTAGCAGTCTGCATGAAGAGGTAGCAGCCATCTCTTTGCTACTCTTTCCATTCATCATCAATAAATCAACAATGGATAACATATTTGGTCTGTCCTCACTTTATAAAGATCTTTGAGGGAAGAAATTCCTGGGTTCAGACCCAGGTAAAAACACAGCCATTATCAAAAAAACATAGGCATCAATAAATGAAGTCTTCCATTGATGTGTGTGAAACGTTGACCAACAATAGTGGCACTTAAAAATGGTGCACATAACAGTGCCAAATTTGCAAGAAGAAAGGTCACTTGAAAACAGATGAGAGGTTCTGCATCACATCATTGCAGCAATGGGAGCTTGCTTGATTTGCAGATTGGTCCAACTAATAATTCAGAGATTCATAAGTGTCAACAGTGGGAAACATCAACCAAAGTGGGTTTTGAACTTGGCCAACTAGGCAGTTGCCACTAAAATAGGTGTCCACTATTTTTGCTTGTGTGGAGGAACCCAGAATTTCTTGGATTTCTTGCAATATGAGATTGAATGCAGGAACGACAGTTTATAACCACTATCAGCACATTTACTACCATAAACCTCGTGATGATTCTTCCATGGAAAATAAACCACATGGATGCCCAAACTTAGAGGATATTGACACTTTCAGACCAGTCTACAAGAAGGCCAAGGCTGCCTGTTTGAACCTTGCAAATGGTAAAAAACCAAGCTCCCAAACAAGAACAGTCCAGATGCCTCAGGTTGCCAAAAATGTGGGCCAATAGATAGATACTGTGGCAATGAATCTGTGAGAACACAAGAGATAAGTGAAAATAGAATAATTTCATTAACTAACATAAGTCTCTATATATAGAGGTTACATAAAGAATACAGACATCTTAAAAAATGTGGGACAAAACCCACAACTTACCCAACTTACAATAGACTTAATAACAACTTATCAAACTTAAACATAACATGAAATAATAGATACATAAAGAAATAAAAAAAATCAATTGTTGTAATAGGAGTAGTAACAAAAGACAACAATGGTTATAGCAAAAGTAGTAGTAAAAGACAATAATAGTTAATATAGCAGAAGTAATAGTAAAAAAATAATCTAAGATAACTCTTTGAAGAATCATATCTCAAATAGCAAAAAATTAACCATTAGATATCTGAGGCAATAAAACTGATAGACAAATGTGATCTATCCTCAAAAGGCAAGAAAATAGATGTAATTCATCCTCAAAAATTTTGTGAATTTTTTTAATACTTCCACCATTTTTTACTTTTTATGCATTTTTTCCATTTTCTTTCAATTTTCCCGTTTTTCCTTTTCTTTTTCTCTCTCTGTCTGCTTTTTTTGTTTTCTTTCTCACCTTCCTTTTTTTCTTTTATTTTTTTGCCTTCTTTTTCGTTTCTCTCTCCCTCTTTTTTTTTCCTTTTCTTTTTCCTCTCTCCTCTTGCCTACAACTCATTCATCTCCCCCTTTGCAACCCAAATGGGTGCAAATGTCAATGGTGAAGAGAATGAGAGGTTAAAAGATGATGTAGCACAAAATGCATAGGTAATTGGTGTCAGGGCCACGTTGCCACTACAGTGCCCAAACTTGCCATCGAGTTGTTGGGTTCCACAAGTTGCTATCGTCAGAGGTGCGACCATGTAGTAGTATAAGACAACAATGACAATGGGAGGTCTCAACAAAAGTAGGAAACTCAAGGGGGGAGTTGGCAGTGGCAAGGAGGGGATCTTGGACCCTTATCAATGGTGAACAGGGCAATGATTGCCTTTAGGTGGGAGATATATCAAAAGGAGAATGGCTAGGACATAAGATGGGCATCGATGGCTTGGAAACTAGGTACAGAGGAACCAACAGCATTGATGGTGATGACTTTCGTAAGAGGCTGACAACAATAGTAGTTGGGAAGAGGGTGGTGAGTAGGGTTTTCCTCTTCTCTACCAAAATCTCATACTTTATAAACTCTAAAAACTTAAGCATTGATATCATGTGAGAACACAAGAGATGTAATTCTTTCCATTTTCTCTACCTAAACATTTGTTTGTCAAACACAAGAGATGTTTGTGATAACAGATAAGCAATGATAATCGTTTCAAAAGTTTGCACCCATAAGATGTAATTTTTTCCATTTAGCTTCTTAGATGTAAACTTTGTTCCCATAAGATGTCAGCAAAAAACTGGACCAAAGGCTCACGTATGGCCATGAATATAGGTATGATCACAAGGGAAAAGAAATCTGTAGTGCTGATAGGTTGATGTAGAATGCAAGAGACATGGGAGAAACTAACCAGACACCACTACATATAATTCAAAGGTACAAACAACATGTGGATTGCCATGTTCTTGAGGGCACACATGTATCATCATGGTGGTGGATCATTTCACAAAGTATGATCACTTCATCGCCCTGAAACACTTGTACATGGCTACAGATGGAGAACCTCAACCATACTTTGGAGACGTACCTACATTGTTTCACCTTTCAACATCCATATGAGTGGGGTAGATGGCTCGTATGGGCTGAATTTTGGTACAACACCACAGTGGACAATGCTATCGGGCTCTCCTCTTTTGAGGCACTGTACAGAACTAAACTGTCTACACCTTTAGCATACGTTTCGGAGACTACCAAAGTAGCAACAATCAATGATGAACTATGAGACTAGGAGATTCTATTTCAAAAGCTACAAGGGAACCTTAAGAAGGCACAAAATCATATGAAAAGCTTGGCAGATTGGCACAGACATGAGGACAATTACAAGGTAGGTGATTGAGTTTTTTTG
Source organism: Amphibolis antarctica (assembly GCA_024699675.1). Lineage (NCBI taxonomy): Eukaryota > Viridiplantae > Streptophyta > Magnoliopsida > Alismatales > Cymodoceaceae > Amphibolis > Amphibolis antarctica. The sequence goes on along the minus strand of JAMKPZ010005935.1, from coordinate 11,911 downwards.
AAGTTACAACCACACCGGCAGCACAACATTACCACATGCAGACTACAAAAGTTGGTGGCACATTACCATGACCCGTTTTAGGTGGAGGCACACATCGAGTTACCAACTGGATCTCGTATTTACCTGATATTTCACATGTTGCAGTTATGTAGGAAGTTAGGCCTACTTATATAGGTCACCAACCTAGAAGTAAGATTTTAGAGTGCGAGTTGGTGAAGCGAGAAAGATGAGCCATTACTCGACTTCAAGTGTAGTGGATTGGGGAGGATGAGGCATCAACCACTTGGGAAGATTATTACAAGCTTCAGAAACAATTTCCGTACCTTGAGCACAAAGCCTCATCTTCAGTGGGGGAGTGATGTGATAATCCTTTATATTTGCCCTTATTAGTATTTGTTTACTTATTAGTCTTAGGTGGTGTGGGCCGTTGTTGGGGTTAGTCTAGTAGAGGAAGTATTTAAGGTGAGGAGAAGGAAGATTAGGGTTTTGTCTTGTTGTTGTTGTTTATGAGAACTTAGAGTTTATCTGCCATGCGAAGTGCAGATTATCAAATCCTTCATTATCTTCATCTTCCATGATTGCTCCACGCTAGAATCACAAGTACAATCTCTGTTCTTAGAGTAGAGAGAAGGTGGGTGATAGTTGTTGGTGGCCTAGGATTTCTCCTTGAATTCAAATACCATGTTGGAACACAAGTATAGGTGGAAGTTGTCCATGCATTAGAACAACACAAGACTTTATAAATAAGCAGTACAAGAGTGAATACGTACATGATAATTGATGTGAAGTTAAACTAACTTACAACAATACTTGGATCCATGTAAGAATCTATTTATTCATAGATTCTAACAGTTAGAAATTATCAAATCAACATCAATTTTGACAATTTGAAATATGAACACATGTTAGCAAAACTTCACTTACATTAAGGTTTAATTCCATGAATCAAAAGTTAATCCTTTATTACAATAATGTAAATTAGTAAATACCACGTATAATATTACTAATCAGTACATACCCTTCACACATGTTTATAATTTGCCAAAAACATGTTCAAAATTTTGAATTTCAGATATTGAATGGATTGGATCATTAGATTATAATATCAAGCAATGGTCTTTCTGTTTGTCTTCTAGTTAGGTTTCTAAAATCTTGCTACCATTTCACAGCAATTGATAGTGACCAAGAAAGTAGAAAAGAAATAAATCCGAGAAATAGAAAAAACTGTGTATGGAACTTCCCACCAAAACCAATTATTGCACCCTGGTAACTGCTTCAAAACGATCAACTATAGAGATTAGTTTCTGCAGTTGATAATACTACTACCAGGGTTGTACAAAAGGTAGAAAAGAACAAGGAGTAACATAAGCCTTAAAACTAGTTATATGAATAATATTCTGAAAATATCATATAAGCATATAACGCACAAAAAAATTAATATTTTTACACAAATAAGAAAGTCACTTGAATAATAAATTTTTGCAAATTTTCCTCACAATGAAAACAAAATAACAAAATATAATATTAAAACAAATGTCTCACTTGTAACTGCCCACCATGCCCGGTAACCATATCAATCATTTTGATGTAAGAGCCCTCCTCAACTGGTTCATAGGCCTATCGATAAACACAAAATCAACACTGATTGGTCTCAAACACCATGCAAACCTTCAACTTGCACAAACAAATCCAAATATGAACAAGACAGACCAAATAAACATAAACATATATGAACAAACTAGAGCGAAGTAGCCCTACTTAGGATGTACTTTTTCCATAAGGTAAAATGCATCAGCTTTTTGAAACATACTAGATTAGAACTAAAATCTAAAATCTGCCCAAGGCCAAAGCCCAAGATAGCATATGGTATGCTTTCATCTCCCATAACCAAGATAGCAAGTCCAAGGCCACTATAAAGTGGTTGGGGGTCACCCTGCCATCTTTTTTTGACAGAAAAATCCTCAATTTATTTATGGGAGAGGGGTTTAAGAAAAAACTAAAAATACTTGTGAAGAGGACTAAGCTAAAGCCCCTCCAAATTTCAAAGGTCAAGAAAATAAACCAACCTTGAAAAACCCCTCTACAAAGGGATTAATTCAAGACGTTCCTCACATTTGGGATGTCTCATTTATCTAGTGTCCATGCTCCCCGACCCTTTTTAGGTAGGTCCAATGCATTTTTGAAGATCAAGCTTCCTTTCTCCCTAGCCCCAGCCTTGGCCAATTCATTTTTGAAGACCAAGCTTCCTTTCTCCCTAGCCCCACCCTTGGCCAATGCATCTGCTATTGACTTTTCCCCTTTAAAAATGTGTTTTAATTAGTATATATTCCGAATCTGAACCATGGAATTAATTTAATCCCGTATGGTGCTTGCTTGCCATATGCTGCATCTTTTTTCCTACAACATGTCCACAACATATTCGAGTCTATTTTTGCTTCAAGGGCTTATAGGTTCACTTGGAACTTACAGCAAAGTAGAAGGCCTTCATCAAGAGCTTTAATTTGTGCTGAAACCCTTGAGGGAGCACCATACCTCCAGCAAAAGCTGCAACCAGCTTCCTTTCCATCTCTAATGATATCTTCTCGAACTACTTAGTTACTAGAAATCCACGACTCATCTATGTTGAGCTTGCAAAGATTTTCAGCTGACTTCGTCCATGCCTATGTTGACAAATGAGCCATTGTTGTTTCTGTCAAATCATCTCACTAAAACAAGTTGACTAATGGAAGAGAGGTCAACTATGTTATAAGGTCTAGGACACTCTACATTGTTTCCAATGTAAGACTATGATCTATGTTATTTTGACATGCTTCCAAATTAACAACCTCAAGTGTCATTGCAAAAAAGGTCGAATTATCAAATTGTATAGTGCTCTGATACCATGTTAGACTTTCTCACTAAAACTAGCTAACTAATAGATGGAGGGACAACTATGTTATAAGGTCTATGTTAGAAGTGTCTTTCAATCTTCCTTGTGACTATTGGTATTCTTGGAGGGATGATGAAACATTCCAACGTTTCTTGCCTATTTATGGATCGACTTCAATGGTGGTAGTAATTCCATTGATTCTTTGTCATTAGTTTGGACTCTTTTGATCTCTTTTTGTACTCCCATAAATAGAGGGCTTGGACAAAATGCTTAGTACGTCCATTCAAATAGTCCCTCTCTTGTAACCACCTGAAATTAGTGATTGACTAGCCTTCCTCAGCTATGGATGTAGCCCTTGTTGGGTGAACCACGTAAATGGTATGTTCTTGTGATGTGTGAATGTGTTTTCTCTAAGTTTCAATCTTTGATCCTTTCTAACAAGTGGTATCAAAGCCAATCGATTGAGTTCAACTGGAGAAATTCAATTCCTTGGCGTGAAGGCTATTGTTTCAAAGCTGGTCGCTTCCTCCAACTTTTGTTCGCTGCTTTGGTGATGAGAATTTCAGTTCTTTCTGTTGCTGAAATTTCTGCTGCACCCATTGATCTTCACTTCAGATAAGTTAATTTTGAAGTTTGTAGTTTTCCCTCTCCATGCCATTCTAAGGTGTTGTGGTTGTCTTTTTTGGGTAATCAACATGTCTTCACATAATATGAAGATTTACAAATTTACGGGGAAAAATAGTTTCATCCTTTGGCATATTAAGATGCATGCTTTATTAAAGTAACAAGGGATTTGGACCCCTTTTGAAGGTCCACGTCCCTCTGATATAGATAATGTGGATCTTAAATCTCATAAAGAAAAGGCTCATTTGACTATACTTTTATGCCTGACAGATGAAGTTATTGTTGAAGTTGCGGATGAGAAAAGTGTCATGGACCTATGGTTAAAGCTTGAAAGCTTGTATATGACTAAGTCTTTAACCAATAAGTTGCTTCTAAATCAACGTCTATTTTCTCTTCAGATAAAGGAAGGTATGTCCCTCAAAGGTCATCTTGATCAGTTAAATACCTTACTTATGGATTTGAGAAATATTGACGTGAAAGTTGAAGATGAAGACATAGCTTTATTGTTATTAGTCTCTCTACCGCACTCTTACAAAAACTTTGTCCAATCTTTTGTGGTTGAAAATGAATCTATTACTTTAGAAGAAGTTCGCTCGAGTTTACTACTTGTGAATTGCATCATTTGGCTTCCAATATTAGCAATGATAATAACGCTTCTAGCCTCATAGCCGCAAGCTCCAACTAGCACAAGAATCATTCAGATAAGAACGATAAATGGAAGAAAGGAAAGGGAAAATTGAAAGGTAAAAATATGAATCCAAAGGACATATGTAATTATTACAAAGAATTTGGTCATTGGAAGGCCAATTGCCCCAAGATGAAGGCCAAATCTAAACTAGCTGCTGTTGCACAAGGAGATTCTTCATCCGAAACTGATGCTGCACTTACTGTTTCTAACAGTTCATGTGCAAAGCAATATTGGATATTGGATTCAGGTGCTTCACACCACATGACCCCCTTAAGGGAGTGGTTTAATACCTACGAAGAAGTTGAAGGAGGGTCCAATGTAACGTTGGCCAATAATCATGTCTGTAAAATGACAGGTATTGGTTCTATCAAGATTTGCATGTTTGATGGGGTTATTAGAAGGCTTGAAGGAATCTGGCACGTTCCATAGTTGGGGAAGAATTTGATCTCCTTGATGACGTTAGATGATGAAGGTTACAAGTATGCTGGAGGAGGGGGAATTTTGAAAGTGACAAAGGGTGCATCGGTTGTCATGAAAGGCGTCAAAAGTGGCTCTTTATATGTGCTGCAAGGGTCTACAATCTCAAGTTCTGTTGCTGCTGCTACCTCAAATGACCAATTAAACCAATCTGTGTTTTGGCACATGAGGTTAGGTCACTTGGGATTGAAAGGGTAGATTTTGGACTTTGTGAACATTGTATATATGGGAAGAAGCGTCATGATAGTTTCAGCAAAGGTACGCACTCTACAAAGAAGATTCTTGAATATGTGCATGTCAACTGTTGGGGTCCCTCCCAACAACTATCCCTTGGTGGATCTAGATACTTCTTATCCATTATAGATGATTTTTCACACATGTCTTGGATTTTCATTATGAAGCACAAGAATGAGTCATTCAAGTACTTCAAACAGTGGAAATCATTGGTGGAAAACCAAACTGAAAATGTGAAATGCCTTAGAACTGATAATAGATTAGAATTTTGTTCACATGAATTTAATAAGTTTTGTAGGGATGCTGGAATTTTAAGGCATAAGACTGTAAAAGATACTCCCCAACAAAATGGTGTGGCTGAACGTCTCAGCCGCATCTTACTTGAGAGCACGTTGCATGCTCTCTAATGCTAGCCTTACCAAGGGTTTCTGGGCAGAGGTAATGTCAAGAGCCTCATATCTTATTAACAGGTGTCCTTTTAGTGCCATAGAAGACAAAGTTCTTTATAAAGTGTGGTTCAAAAACACAGCAGACTATTCCAAGCTGAAAATATTTGGCAATCCTGTATATTTTCATGTGAAAAATGGGAAACTTGATTCAAGGGCTGTAAAGGGGATTTTTGTTAGTTATGGTGCAGGAGTGAAGGGCTATAGAATATGAGATTTAACTCAACATAAAGTGATTCTCAGTAGGAATGTCACTTTTGATGAAGATTCCATGCTGCGTCAAGGTAAAGTTGATGCTCTTGAAATCCCCACACAACAGGTGGAGTTTGAAACTTCTTCTAAGGAGGTGGAGTGCCAATCTTCACAACAACCTCCACCTACTTCTAATGACCCTAGTTTAGGGTCTGTTGTTACCAATATTGTAGAGCAACCTCCCCAATTTAGAAGTGTTGCATTGGACAGGCCAAGAAGAGATACACGTCCTCCATAGAAGTATGGTTTTCAAAGTATGGTGGCTTATGCTTTGAATGTTGCTGATGATGCAGATGTAGAAGACCAAGATCCTCACTCGTTTATGGAAGCTATTAAAAGCCCTGGCGCTGCCAAATGGACTTCAGCCATGGAAGAGGAAATGAAATCGTTAGAAAAGCCTCCTAAAGGTAGAAAAGTTATTGGGAGCAAATGGATCTTCAAACGAAAGGTTGGGACACATGAGAATCAAGGCATGAGGTTTAAGGCTTGCCTAGTTGAAAAAGTGTATAGTCAATGTGAAGGAATTGACTATAATGAAGCATTTGCCCTTGTAGTGAGACACACCTCCATTTGTGTCCTTCTTACAATTATTGCTACTCAAAACCTTGAATTGGAGTAACTTGATGTCAAAACTGCATTCTTACATGGTGACTTGGAGGAAGATATTTTGATGAGTCAACCGGAGGGATTTGTTGATCCTAATAAGCAAGACTATGTTTGCCAACTTAGAAAATCCTTATATGGATTAAAGCAGTCTACAAGGCAATGGTATAAGAGGTTTGATAACTTCATTACTAGTATTGGTTTTCATAAAAGCTTACATGACTTGTGTTTACATTAACAAACTTTCAGATGGAAAGTACATTTATCTCCTTCTATATGTTGATATCTTAATTGCCACTCAAGATATCATTGAAATTCAGCATCTTAAGATGTTTTTAAGTGCTGAATTTGATATGAAACATCTTGGCACTGCCAACAAAATTCTTGGGATGGAAATCCATCGTAATAGAGAAAATGGAAAATTATTCTTATCTCAGAAAAGCTATCTTGAGAAAATTCTATCAAAGTTTGCAATGGCTAATGCCAAGTCCATTGACACACCCTATGATAGAAATGTTCGTCTATCAGTTAATGTGCCCTCAATCTAAAATTGAGAAAATTGATATGAAAAAGGTGCCTTATTCTAATGTTGTTGGGTGTCTTCTGTATTGCATGGTATGTACCAGGCTTGACCTTGCATATTCCATTAATGTGGTTAGTAGATTCGTGAGTAATCTAGGTCATAAGCATTGGCAAGCTGTGAAAAGAATATTCAAGTACCTAAAAGGAACTCTTAATGTTGGTTTAATCTTGTGATTAGAAATTAGTTGCATGGTTTCTAGTTACTTTGATTCTGACTATGCAACAAATATTGACAATAGAAGATCTCTAATTGGTTATGTATTTACCATTAGAAATTCTATTATTAGTTGGAAATCTACATTGCAGCCGACAGTCTCTCTCTCTCTTCCATAGAAGTCGAATATATGACGTTAACTGAAACTGCAAAGGAAGGTATTTGGTTGAAGGGTCTCATGGAAGATTTTGGGTGGTATCAAAAAAGAACCACCATTTATTGTGATAACTTAAGTGCTATTTGTCTCACAAGAGATTGAATGTTTCATGATCGAACAAAACACATCGATGTGAGATACCACTTTCTTCGAATTGAAAGAAGAATCAAAGTTAAGAAAATTAGAATTGAAGATAACCCCGTTGACATGTTCACTAAGGGTGTTACTAAAAGTAAGTTCAAGCATTGTCTTGACTTGCTTAATGTCTACAGTTATTTGTAAGCCCTAGACAAGGTTACTGAGGAAAGCTTTGTTCAAGGTGGAGAATCATTGAAAGACAATTATGCATTGTCTCAACAATCAAGGCCTGTTGAGAAGTCACAAAGTCGCAGATTTTGGACTTTGTGAACATTGTCTTTCATTGTGACTATTGGTATTCTTGGAGGGGTGATAAAACGTTCCAACGTTTCTTTCCTATTTATGAATTGACTTCAATGGTGGTAGTAATTCCATTGATTCTTTGTCATTAGTTTGGAGTCTTTTGATCTCCTTTTGTACTCCTATAAAAAGAGGGCTTGGACAAAATGCTTAGTACGTTCATTCAAATAGTCCCTCTCTTGTAACCACCTAAAATTAGTGATTGACTAGCCTTCCTCAGCTATGGATGTAGCCCTTGTTGGGTGAACCACGTAAATTGTGTGTTCTTGTGATGTGTGAATGTGTTTTCTCTAAGTCTCAATCTTTGATCCTCTCCAACAGTCTAGAACACTCCAACTTGTTTTCAATATGGGATAATCTAACAAGTTCCATAATAAACATTACATTGTCCTTTCCTAATCTCTCAAAGCATGTTTGCATAGACTATTTTTCTCAAGGTCACCCACTATCTATGGGACACTTGAAGCCTCATCCTCTCCCAATCTTCCTATCACACCCCGAGATACAAATACACATCCCTACTCTTTCATGAAGTGTTCCTTGCTGATGCTGAGAGATAGGTTCATTGTTGGGTATTCACCATCTTGTTAAGGGCTCTAAATATACTTTGGACAAGTTGGTTACATTTCCATTTTCTACATCCAACTCCCCTACATTTCTGACACACCCAAGTGTTCTGACATGCCTCTTGTCTATTGCATTTCTAAATATGCTTTGGCCAAGTTAGTTAAATTTCCATTTTCTAACCAAAATGTGTTTGGAAACATCAAAATGGTTGTTTTCAAAAGATCCTTGCATCAACTGAAAATACTTGCTCTAAGGTGAATACTTTTATTTCCTGATTTTCTTTTAGTAGTTTTATAATCTCACATCCATTTTAAGAAAAAGTAATCTAGCACCACCACTCAAAGAAAAAGGAGATTAGAGTTCAGAAATTTGCGTCTGCTAGTCTTTTATAGGAAGTTTGGAAGCAACAATGCAAAATGGGGGTGAAGGAACTATTAAGTATTATGTTAGTAGTATGTCTTATGTTATGTGGGTGATCAAACATTTTGTTAGATTTGTTTATTTTTGTACCTTGTATTTATATCTTCAGTAATGGGAAAACCCTATGGTTTTTCTTTTGCCTAAATCTCAACTTGGTATTAGAAGTTTAGGGTTTTAAGGACCTCTCGTACACCACCTTCCCTCCCTCATTGTCCACATAGTTTTCTTAACCCTACATAATTTCCTATTGATTCCTTTGACACCTCGTTGTCACCATTCTCTCAAGGTGTCAAAACTGCCCTAGTTTGGTTCCACAGGCACTACCACTACCAACGTTGTTGCCAATTGCTCACTTGGAGGTCAACTACTTCCATTAGGCATGCCCTCACTACAAATGACTTTCAATAGAGCCCTGCATGTTTCTCTTTATGGGTCATCAGCTCCATTAGTCTTCACAGATGCATCGGCCATGGTTGTTCTAAGGGGGTCGCCCATCTAGCTCCAATTCTTGGGGTTGTGGTCATCAAGCAAACAAATCTCGCAAGTCGTGTGTGCATTTAGGAAGAACAAATCATGCGTCAGACAAATGTTGGGACAAATATTGAGATAGGATAGTTAGAGTGCAAGCTTGAACCCACTCCTAATGAGTAGAATACTCCATTCTAGGATAAATCTTTTGCACCTTTCCAAGATGTTGGTAGATATCAATGTCTCATTGGCAAGTTGATCTACCTTATTGTGACAATACCAAACATCTCATATGTTGTGGGTGTTTTAAGTCAATTTATACAGGCACCACTAGAGGTTCGCTGGATTAGTGTAATGAGAATACTCGCGTACATCAAATAGAATCCGAGGAAAGGTTTGATTTATTTAAACATGGGCACTCTCACATTGTTGCATACTCTAACTTCAAATATGTAGGTGACAAGGTTGATAGAAAATCCACTTTAGGTTATTGCACCTATGTTGGAAGAAACTTAAACATATAAAGAAGAAAGAATGAAAAAGTTGGGTCAAAATCCAATGCTGAAGTAGAATACATGTCAATATCTCAAATTGTAGTGAGAGAAGAATAGATTGTCATTATGTTCGTGAATTTTGTCTTACTGACACTATTTGTACTCCCTATACTAGATTTGCTCAGCAAAGGATAGATATCTTTGTCAAGGTTCTTCAAGGAACTTTGTAACAAGTTAGAGATAGTTGATTTATACTCCCTAGTTTGAGGGAGAGTGTTAAGTGTTATGTTAGTGGTATGTCTTATATTATGTGTAATCAGATCCGTTTATTATGGTGCCTTGTATTTATAATCTTCAGTAATAGGAAAACCCTAAGGTCTTTCTTTTCCCTAAATCTCAACTGAAACTTTTACTGATTAAGAGAAGGGTCCAAGTTAGCATTCATGACTTCATAACTACCTATGGCCTGAAGGATTATTCATGGCAAGGAATGAACATCTGATGGATTAGATGGCTAAAACAGGTCACTAGAAAGTTAAAGCTAAATACAGATGGACCTTGGAACAGTGATCAACTAAGACCTAGGGGAAGCATTATCTAGGATGATAGTGGTAAAATGATTGCAACAAGTCCAATGTTTTCAGTAAAAGCGGCAATATTCTTTTGGAAGCAATGTATCCAATATTATGACATGGTAGATATTCCTAAGAAAACAAGAAGCCAAATCTTACAGAAAGCATTAAGATGTTTTCCTTTTGTCGGTTGCTAAATATTGTTTTGGTTGAGGTTTTAACCTAGTCCTCCTCATATTTTCTTAGTTTTTGTTGGGATCCCACCCCTTAAATAGATTGAGGGTTTAACTAAAAAAAGAAAGATCTAGCACCAATGCTATTAATTAATATGGATGAAAAGACCTTCTCATAATTGGCAAGGCGTATTTTGAAGTCCTGCACTCCAGCTTCAAAATCTGGTCTGCAGAAATAGCACAATATAGTTAACTAATGTAGATGAATAGTACCTCTGTGAAAGGAAAAGAAATGTAGATATTGGCAACCCACTCTTCTGCATAGTCTGGACTTTGTTGGATTTTAAGAAGGATATTTCGTTCAATAACGCTTTCATCATTACAAATGGTTTCCAAAAATATTATCTGCAAAAAAAGAGGGATTCTAATAAAAAAGTCTGTCTTTTCTCAAATATAGACTTTTAGATAAAAAGAGCATGCACACTTGAATTTATGTTACAAAAAATGACAAATCCATACCTTAATAGACATTTTATGTATGACAAAAATAAATCAATTTTTACCAATTTCTTCCTTCAAAATATATTCCTTACTAAATTCCTCAGTTCTAATATTTCCTAATTGCAATCCTAGAAAAATTACACTTGCAAGGAAAAATGATTTAGCTATAGAATTTTTATGGAAAATATGTGGATGTTTGTTTTTAAAATGACTTTGCCAGGCAAGATTGTGTGACAACAGAAGCAACTAGAAAAGATACACAATCACCACTAAAATGTGTATCATAATATCATAAATAACAGCAGACTTGGCACATTCCAGTGTATGCTGAAAGCCTAGAAGATGCCGCATGTTATGATGACTTGAATTAGTCATTATACGAGTATTGAAGATTCTGGATATCTGAATTTAGTACGTGTTTTAATGGGAAAATGTCAGTTACGTTTTCTGAAATTAACCTTGCAGTTTTTCTGTAACTGAAGGTCTGACATAACTGAAGGTTTTATATACCTTGCAGTTATTAGTATTTAAATGGGGTATGGTGGCACCAAATAGCAGATGACACCATCTGAAAAATCCCCATCTGTAATTTCCCATTTGGCATAGTGCAGAAGTCCCCTCCCCTTCTCCCATCCGTGGACTACCCTTAGGGGGAACCACGTAAAATCTGATTGCTCATGGAGTTAAGGAATATTGATGTAAAAATTGAAGATGAAGATGCCGCTCTCTTACTGTTAGTTTCTCTCCCACAATCTTATGAGAACTTTGTCCAATATTTTGTTATTGGCAAAGATTTGCATACTTGAGAACTAAGGCATATGGCATCAAGTTCTGGAATGGAAGGTGCAGCAACCAGACTGACTGCAACAGAGAAATCAAGAGGACGGCAGGAGAGAAAAGATAATAAAGGGAAGTGGAGAGGGAAGTCAAAGGGAAAATATCCTAATCCTAAGGATATTTGTAACTATTGCAAGGAGCCGGGGCATTGGAAAGCTGAATTTCCAAAGAAGAAAACTAAACCTCAAGTAGCTACTGTTGTTTAGGAAGAAACAACTTCTGAAATAGACGTGGCTTTCACTGTTACAGAAGTTCAAGGATTGGCTGACAGCTGGATCCTTGATTTAGGGGCTTC
>JAMKPZ010005934.1:0-21929 GCA_024699675.1 Amphibolis antarctica | reverse complement strand
TGGGTGAAAAAAAATCAACCCAACTCCCCCAATTTATACACAAAATTTCTTGATTTTCCTCCAATCACACCTAGCCAGCAGTTGGTCACCTATTGTGCGAAAGCCGATCTGTTGCATGTCAACCCCGAGGCCCCTGACCATTGCCCCGCTTGTTGCACCCCACCAACCACCTATTGCACGCTGGCTCTGAGGCCCCGACTGTTGCCCTCTTCGGCTCTTCTTCTTCTCTTCTTCCTCTTTTTTTTTCTATTTTTCTTCACATCTTCTCCTCTTCTTCGTGGGACTGACCCTGCAACCTGACGATCGTTCCACACCTCTCGGGACCCAACGACCATTTGCCCCACTGACCCCGCAACCCGACGATCGTTTCACTCATTGGCCCCACGACTCGGCGATCATTTCCGCCCACCCGCCCCCTCCCCAAGCCCGCCTCGCAATCTTGTATTGGACCAAATTATGTCGATTTCGTGTCATGTCATGCAATTTCGTGTCATTTCGACTCAACACAAACTACCTGAGGCCAATGTAGATATAACCTATGATATATATAATTATTCATACTATATCATGACCTAATTGATATCTCTAACCGATAGTTTCATTTGTAATTTGAATTTCACAAGTTTGCCATTTTTTTCGTTTCAATTTGTTCTCTCTCCCGGAAAGTATTTAAACGCGGCACTTCCTCTTCGTAGTTCGTACCTCTGTATCAGCAAACCCTAGCGCGTCTCGACGAACAAGGTTAGACCCGACGATGAGGAACGCGAAGGAGGACGCGATGGTGTCCGAGTTGCAGTCCTTCTTGTCCCAGGGGTTTTGCGACGGCTGCTCCGATCTACTGCTCACTCGCCTGCGATCCTTGTCTGCCTCCTCCGGTACGGATTCCCACGATATGCCCTGGCGTTTCTGGAATTTTTTCACGCTTTCTCCCGTTTTTGTATTTGATCTCCCCAATTTTTCTCTAATTTTGGTAGCTTCGGGAACGTTCGATGGAATTCGAATTCCTTCGAGGGAGACGATGTCACCGTCGTCGACAATAACAAGGTCTTGCGTACATGCGTCTCCCCCCACCGATGGTGGATCCTCGACGCGACCTTTGTCAAGCCGATCGTCTGCTTCTTCGTATCTGTCGAAGGCGTTGAGTGCTTCCACTCCATACAGCGGCGCGAGTTCGGATGGTCGTCGCAGGAGCCACGGAGAAGGCGAGGTTACATCGGTCGCTTGGGATGAGGGAAGGCAGAACGGTGGCGGTGTGCATCACTCGTCCAGTGAGGAGAGGGAGTGGTTAAAGTTTTCCAATGTTAAGAGTAAGAAGGACTATGTGTTAATGGAGAACGTTAAGGGAAGGAAGGTGAATGTTCTCAAGGGGCTGGAGCTTCATTCTAGGGTTTTCGATGCCAAGGAGCAGGAGGATATTGTGAATTGCGTGTACGAGTTTCAGAAGTTGGGCAGAGCAGGCAGATTAAGAGGTATATGAGATGATTGCTTTTGCTTGTCTTTCTTTTTCCAATGATGCGTGGTTTTGGGTTTCAGTGATTGATTCTGTTGATGATTGATTGGTTTATCGCAGAGAGAACTTACTCTGAACCAAGGAAGTGGATGCGTGGTAAAGGCCGTGTCACGATCCAATTTGGATGTTGCTACAACTACGCAACGGTAGGCCTGGCTTCAAATTTCTACAAAATGTGTGGTATGTTAGTATTCCAGAAACTTCACCAAACAACGCTGATGCGTGAACTATGTGTTCAGGACAAATACGGTAACTCGCCGGGCATAATTCGCGACGAGGAGGTTGATCCGCTACCCCCCTTGTTCAAAGCGATGATAAAGAGGATGGTTAGATGGCACGTACTGCCTCCCTCGTGCGTTCCAAACAGCTGCATCGTTAACATCTACGACGAGGGCGATTGCATTCCTCCTCACATTGACCATCACGATTTTGTCCGACCATTCTGCACTGCCTCCTTTCTGTCCGAATGCAACATTCTATTTGGGCATAATATTGAAGTCGCTGGACCCGGGGAGTTCTTTGCTCCAACTCCCATACCTCTCCCTACAGGGTGAGTGCCCGTATTCACACGCTCTTTCGTCTCTACTTCGTGCAAATTGCAAACTCACATTGTGAGATTGGTACCGTAATTGTGAAATAATTCGCAAGACCATACGGCATGATTCACCATTGTTCCGCAGATCTGTGTTTATCTTGAATGGTAATGGAGCAGACGTAGCAAAACATTGCGTGCCAGCCTGCCCTGCAAAGAGGTAATGTTATCAAATTATAAATGGTCTCTTTTATGGTCCTCGTCTTGTGATTCTTACCTCTCTTCGATCTCCCCCCCTCCCCACACACACACACACACCAGGATATCTATTACGTTTAGGAGAATGGATGATGCGAAGACCCCCGTCGGCTTCAAGCCCGACCCAGAACTTCAAGGCATTCGACCATTGCAGCGCCCCGACAGACCTCGACAGCCACAAGTACAAGCCACTTCTAAATCGCTCGGATTGCCTCACATCTCCCAAGCAGTTGCGGTCGGAAGCGGTGAACGTGTATTGCCGGGAAATGATGATTTCCCTCCGTTAACGAGGCCTGATTCCACCAAGAAAAGAAATTTGTCCAAGCATTCAATCAGACAGTGATCCTTCTGCCACACGTTTTTTGGTTTAATTCGATTCATTTATAGAAAATTTCAGATTGTCATGAAATGGCAACTTTTCCAGCGAAGGCTGTGAGTTTTTCTTGTTATTTTTGGCTGTTTGATTAGTTTTTCTTCTGTTTTTCTGTAAACGAATTTGGATCCTAACTTAGATTTACACCGAGTGTGTGTATATATATATGTGAATTATTTGTACGGAATTTACTTTGTTGAATGAATTATTTTGCTTTCTATAGTTGCAATCTTGTGTGTTTGATAATAAGGTATTTTAATTTCGAATATTGAAAAGTTGAGAATTAAGTTTTGTTATAAAATAGAATTAAATTTTATAATAAATTATGAAATAAAAATTTATGAATCAAAATTTATACTGATAATATACAGAAGTCAAAACATTTTTATCAAACAAAGTTTTAATTTTAGTGAAGGCTTTCAACTAGGAAGTTGATATTTTCACGTGATATCAAAACAGAAAATCAAGAATAATATAGCCTGTTGATGTTCTACTCATCTGTTAATATTTTTGCCGCTTATAACAAATACAAACATTTTTACACTTCGTGCTTCTTATTCATGGTCCAATATGTACCGTCTCTGCATGTGCCGGTGTGCGGTGTTGCTGGATGATAATATATCTTTATTAATTTGCTCAAGGGAAGGGATGCTTTCGTGTGAGGTGGTAACTGCAGTGAAAAATGTGTCTTTTTTAAATCATGGGCTGCTAAACAGGCACGCTTGGAAAAGAAAAGTTTCAGATTCCCTGAAAAATTAAACTTCACCCAGAAGCATGTCACTGCAGCAGCCCCCAGATTAAAAAGAAATGTCACCAGGAAGCATTTTCCGGAGGGTCATCCCAAGCTCTACGCATGAACGGGGGTTGATATTCGCAAAGGTAACTCAAAAGTGCTCGCAAAGATAGCCTGGTAAAGGAAATGCCGGTCTTGTAAGAGATTGACTTTGTCGAGGGCTTCACGTTACTCCTTTTTCGGAGTGATGCAAAAAAAGTAAAAGCAATGTTTGGTGTTCTTCGAAGTTCAAGCCATGCTACGTCTGTTCCACTGGTCTTGAATTTTGAACCTCTCGCTTTTTGTTCCAAAGCCGGGAAGCTCAATAACTTTCGTACCGGGAGCATAAAAATAAGTCTTGCGCATCGTTTGGAAATCACAGTTTTGTTGACTTGAATTATTATAGGATGTTGAAGTCGCAAAAAAAAAAAATAAACCGTAAAGAGTTGGAAGTTAAAAACTATTTTAATTACTGTACATTCTTTGATACGGTAAAAGTATGATTTTATTTTATTAAAATTGGTTGATTAGTGAAAAAACTTAAAGTAATATAAAAGTTTTAATTTTACTTGTTTTTTTGATATGATATTATTTTTTTCAATACATTTTTATGTTTGTGAATTTTTAATTGAAGTCTTTCGTTGAAGTACATTAGATATAACATTTTACGTATAGCATACATGGAATGCTATTACGTGAATTTTATCTTATTAAAATTAATTTACAAGAAAAAAACTCATAAATAATATAAAATTTTCGGTTTCACTTTTTTTAACGTAATATTATTTTTTTCAACCAAAAAAAGTTAAAAACTTTCGTACGAAGCTCCTATTGCCTAATTACCATCTAATCAACTCATCTAGTCATTTTAGGTTGGGTAGATGTAATTATATCTTTTTACCCAAAAGTGATAAATCGTTTTTGCAGACGCCGAATTGTTTAAATAATCTTTTATTTTAAAATTGACCGAATTCTAACGATGGTTATTTGTCTGTGTGTTTTGACGAGGTTAATTTGAATTTTATATTTTTTTTAAATTACAATTTATAATAAAAAATAATATATTTTAAAAATATAATAAATAATAAATAAAATAAGTAAAAAGATAATGTATAATATTTATTATAATAATATGATAATATTTTTTCAAAAAAGTATTATAAATAATGAATAAAATATGTAATAAAATAATAAATAATATTTATTATATTAATGTGTTGATATTTTTAAAAGAATTATATTTTTTTTAAATTATCATATCTAACGAATAATAAAGAATGTAAAAATTATTTTATAAATAATATTATAAAATATCATGATATATAGTAAAAAATATAATTATACGGTAATAAATGCATAGACAAATAAAGTCGATAACGATTGATTAAATTACGGTCATCTCCGACAATGACTTTTTCTTGCGAATATAATATATATATATATATTTTTTTATATTTAAAATACTTACCGCAAACAATCATTCATGTTGTCTGAGGTAAGGAAAATGCGTAAAAGTTATTTGATTAGATAAATAATTAGGATTTAAAAATAAGTTCACGGGCTTGTTTGCCTGGCGTGAGAAGAAAACAAATAACTTTTTCTCCGTGAGCTGCCCACGGACCTGCAGCGTGGCTTTTGTTTGTTGAAGTCCATTAGGTTTTGTTCGTTTGATAGTTATAGATTTTAATTTTAATAATTATAAAAAATTAAAATTAAAATTACGTTTGATAAAGAGTTATTTTAGTTCCAATAATTGTACAAAATTAAAATTAAGAATAATTTTGTAAATTGTGTTGAAGTTACATATAGTAAATTATAAAATAAAAATTTATTTATAAAAATGAAGAAAAAATACCACGAAAAAGTTGTATAATAGGGGGAGAAAACACTTTTGATATATTTTTTTTATGCTACGGTAAACTAATAATAGTTATATAGTAAATGAAATATTAAAAAAATTGAAGTTATATCTTGTTTGATAATAATTATTATGCAAAATTACTTAATACAGTAGATAGAATTTCGAAATGTTAAAACAAATAATACTTGAAATTAGTTTTATAAATAATATTAAAATTACACGATAACTTATAAAATAAAAATTTATATAATAATAATATCACGCAGAAATTTAAGAAGGATTAAAAGAATTCGTTCCAAACGCATCCCAAACCAGACGCTGCAACGACATTTGACGACCGGCGGCCGAGAGAAGCGTTGGCGCAGTAGTCCCCGCCGGTCCCTCCACCCCACACCCCCATGTGCGGATTTGGTCGTCGGTGCGCATCGCTTGTGTCGCACGCCTCTTATCGCCGTGTCTTCTAACCCCGTTCACCGACCTGTCTTTCTCCCCGAAGATCTTCGTTCGCTTCCCCTTGGACGGGCATATTCGCTTCGTCCTTCGATTCCATGGCATTCCTCTTCACATGGAAGGTTGATCCACAAAAGGTTTGTGTCTGTGTGTTTGTTTTTTTTATTTATTTTACAAAAGACATTTTTTACATGGATGGACACGTGACGGGACAAAAGGAAAGTATATGCCAATGGCGCATCATCTAGCACATGGTTCGCCTTCTACCGGTGACAACGCGTTCATGCATCACGTGCGTTCCTTTCCACTTCCACGGAAACACGAGATCATCGAGGGAGCATTTTTAGGCCTTTTTTTTTTTTCACTTTTGAATTTTAAGAGTAAAAAAAAGTAATTTTTTTTAAAAATAATTTTAACTTCGTTTGTACGTATGTGAATTTTTTAACTAAATTTCCAGTTTTACTTTCATCTCTATTAATTATTTACTTATTAAAAAATATCATACAATAAAATTTTTGTGATACATTTTTTAATATAATAATAGAAAATCACGATCAAGATGGGATACTTCAAGGATACGACAAATCGATAGTGGATTGAGATGCAATAAAAATCAGTAACTTCATGGTAAGATTTTGAGGGAGATAGTGCAACAGATGTGGTAGAATTGAGTGAGTTAGATTGAGATATACAAAGAAGATGATACGATAAATCAACAGTTTCATAGTAAGTTTTTAACCGTTTTAAAAATTTACTTTTAACGATGTAGTAAAAAAATTATCACAATCACTATTTATTTATCTTATTTTACTATAATTATTATACATAACCAATAATATGCAATAAAAATCCTATATCACCTTATTAACAAATACAACATTTGAGATGAAGGAAAAGAAAAGAGAATTTATATATTAGAGTTTGTATAATGATAATGAAAGTTTATATAAAGTTAGAGGTAGAGTAGGTAAAACTCATTTTAAACGTTCTTGTTATTTCATTTACAATTACTTATTTAATTTTTAACTTTATTTGATAACAATATATTTTAAATTTAATATAAAGTTAAAGTTAAAACTAATTTCGTTAGAACTTCATGACAAATTATAAAATATAAGTTTATGTAGTAATCATAATATATGAAAATCTATAACAAGTTAAAACTCTTCATTTCCAAACGTAACATTAATCTTACTTTGTTAAGATTAAAGCAAAATACCAATACGACGAGGAGAACTTCATCGAGGTATAATGTTAAACGAACTTCTTTAATTTAAAAATAACTTTAATTTAAAATTATAAAAATATAATTATTGGTTGAAGTTGAAACTATTAAATCTATTTCTAAATGATAACAAGATGCATTTGATAATAAAATGTTTCATCTCTAATAATTGAAAAAAAGTTAAAATTAAGTATAATTTTATAAATAATATTAAAAATGTATAATAAATTTTTACTTAAAAATTTATATATATGAAAATTTCACAGTAATAATAATATACAATAATTTATAAAAAATTAAAAATCTATTTATTTAAATTCTAAAAGTTACTATCACTGTTCACGTAAATTCGTGTAATTATTATCGTATAAACTTCTATACGTAAAATATTAATCACATAATTTATGAAAATTTATTTTATATGAACTTGCGAAATATATATAAATAATTTAATCACATATTATTAATACTATTATTGAACTTGAGAAATTTAATATAATAATATACAAAATATATATGAAAATTTAATATACAACTTTAATATTATTTATTTTATTACTTTTAATTTTAATATTTTTAAATTATTTAAATTAACTTTATAATAATTACTTTAAATTTCGTAATACAACTTTAATATTATTTATTTTATACCATTTAGGTATCCGAATATATATGCTTAACCTGTTGAGCGAAATGGAAGACTGCAGCCCTGCAGAAAAATGTGCGGTGGTCGAAGCCCTGCGGTCCTTCCGTCTCTCTGGTCTCGTCTCCTTTTCATACTTTCGTCCATAAAAAGCAATACCCAACCCATTCCTCTACCAAAAAAGAAGGAAAGATAGAAAGAGAGGCACAGGCACGTACGTACGCGCCCACTCCCACCACCGCCACTCCCCTATTTCTCTTCTCCCATCCTCCGCTACCCTCAACCGTTCCAGCCATGTACGAGCACAGAGACGGCAACCCATGCTGCTACTTTCACCCCGGAGAGGTGCTCGTGGGCGTGTGTGCTCTCTGCTTGAGGGAGAGACTCCTCGTCTTGGCGTCCAAGCAAGGCGGCGCTACCCCCCGGCCCAGGAACGCCTCTCTCCAGAGATCCTTCAGAGATGTGGCCCTCAAGTCCACCACCATTGTTATTCCCAAGGTCTTCGCCGTCGGATCCTTCCTCCACCGGCCGGAGTCGTGGCGACGCAGACGGGAGTTCTATGGTTCCGATGATCGGGAGGAGTCCTTCGCTAGCCTTGACGGTAAAGCATCGTTCCCATATCGGTATTAGTCGGCGACAAGATGTAGATTGCATGGTTTGCTCTTCCTCCGTCTAGAATATAAGAAAAAAAGGCTTTTAATTCGCAAAGACACGGAGAAAATAAAGAGGATGCTTTTGTTTCTTTTTCTTCGTCGTGCCATTTTTGGTAAGTAAGGTAAGTTTCGTGGAAATTATTAGTATGGTCTGTTTGCTGAAGATGCGGACAGATGACAGAATAATGTCAGATATGGAATGAAATCACAACATGTACGTGAGAACAGTATTATTTTCTCCGAAATGGTGGTAGATTTGCGTTGATCTTAATAATATATCCTAGAACGTGTACTATATGCCCTCCTTTGTTCAGATTTACCAAATAACGAGACAATTAACGATATGATAAATCGATCTGCAGACTCGTTCATCTCGATAAAGTTCGACGACGGTCGGGCGTCTTGGGACAACAAGTCCGCAGCCAATTGCTATCAAAAAAGCAGCCTGCCGGCCGACTGCAAAGGGGAGGGTTGTGGAAGGAGAGTCGTCGAGCACCATGGCAGCTTGCGGTGGAGGAAGAGGGTCGGCCACCTTTTCCAGGTACCGATTGCCGATCGATTTCACTTTCTTTGAATGTTGACATCCACATATCTACATGTCCCATCGTTAGGTGCTGCGATGGAAGAGATACGGCAAGGCTAATTCATGTCACAAAGCGGCGGAGGCAGCAGCCAAGGGGAGGAGGGGGTGGATCAGGAGCCTGACCAGGCGGAGGACCACCGCCGAAGATCAGTGCTGATAATCAATTGGGTTCCACCTTCAATCAACCTGTGTATATGAATTTCAAATTTCAATGCCATAGTTGTGCAGGAGATAGATTTGTAGCTCCCTGTCTGTAATTTCAAATTTCTCCTTTGCATAGTTGTGATCGACTGATCTTGCTTTCTTGATTTTTCTTTTTTTTTCCCTCCCTAGGATGTTTTTTGAAGATCTCTCTCTGGGATGTTTGTGTTATAAAAAATAAGTTAAATAAAAAGTGAAATAAAAAAAACTCCCGTGTAACTCGAGAACTTCTTTTACATTTGCATTTGACAAAAATAAAAATAATAGGAAATAATAAAAATGACCATTCTCGTAAGGTACACAAATAACTTTTTTTTTTCCACTTTTCGTCTGCATCGTGCATGAGCAGATCCTGGTGGTTGTAAATTAGATGAATCTTATGATAAATTATAATCATATATCTAATCATAGCATTATGGTTGGCGTGACACTGACATAATTAAGAATAGGCACAATTTTTTAAATTATAATAGGAATGACGTTCGCATTTGCATATACTTTAATATTATACTTCAGCAATAATAAATTGGTAATTAGAGCACAGAATGGTTAATTTGATATAATCCCATCGCATGTGCAGTACTAAGCTAGCTGGATGACGTACAATCATTAGTTGGCGTGTAGTTGTTTATCTTAAGGCCTAATGACCTTTTTCTATGTATGGAATGGAGCGCCAAGGCTAATTAATATTCTTCATGGATGCTTAGCCGAAACATATTTAGGTAACCTAACTTTTTTATTAATTACTTGCACATGCACATGTGCGCGCGCGATCCAAAAGTTTCACGAGCATTCATCTACAAGGAATGAAGATGGAGAATATGATGCGTAAAAACGAGCGAAAGAGTAAGAAAAAACAAAGTTCGAACAAATATGTGTATGTGAAAGACAATACGATGCTTGTGTTACAGATGGAGGCGAAGTTGTAAACGTCTGGGCATGAGCTGAATGACCGCATGTTTAGCAAACGACGCATGCTCGATCGCTCAGCATGTAAGGCGAAGCATTGAGCACTCCGGCGAACGGCTCTTTAGGCGTTGGGTGCATAAGCATGTATGGCCCCGCGGACACCCACTTTCATAGTTTTATTCTTCAAAATTAAATATTATTGGGTTGGGTGGAGAGTCTCATTACTCTTGTATGTATGTATACATCGGCATACTTTCCCCTTAGGTGTAGAAGAAGAAGAAGAAGAAGAGAGAAGGAGAGTACTCTCTGTCGTTCTTGAATGATGAAAGGAAAGACGTCAGCCCTGCCATAATAGTTGGCAAGAACGTACGTACTCGAGTGCCTTCTTCAGCTTTGACCGCACCCGAAGTCTTGTCTCCTCCTCCTCTTATGTCTGCTGGCTCTGCTCTGGTCTGGGGCAGAGAGCAACAAGAAACCGCAGGCTGGCGGCAGCGGTGGTCTGATCTCAACTCTCTGTGAAAGGACTCAAAGCCTTCGGTCCGTGTGCAGTCGTACGTGCCACCGGCGAGACGAGACGAGACTTTTGACGAAGAGAGTTTCCTACGAATTCTTATATATTATTATTATTATATAAATTTTTTAATAATTTACCATATATTTTAAAATTATTTACTATTATTAAAATTTTTTGTGGTGGATAATTGGAAAAAAACTCAAAAGAGAAGATGGCCGTTGATTTACAAGGGAGATTCTGACGTGGACGTCGTGGGCATTTTGAAAAAAAAAGGTGCACGTCTGGGCAATGAGACGGTACGATAGGTTTTATTCAAGAGTAAGATTTATAAAGAATTTTATTATATAAAATATATATATTAATGTATAATATAATAAAAATAATTTTTTTTATTATAGTTACAAAAAAAAAAAAAAATCGCCTTCAAGATCGTAGCCATAGCGGTAGGTTGCACGTCGCGTTCACGTGATTATTGTCTTTCTTTTTTTCAATCAAATCATTATAATTAATTATTTACGTGATTATCGTGGCGAGTCATGAAAACCGCGGCGTGGAGTTTTCTATGTAGATCGCCAATAAGGCGGTAGGATGATTATTTGCTGTTTTTTTTAAAAAAAATGTCACGAAAAAGATTTTAAAATTAAATGAAAATTTTATTATCATTGAAAAGTTATTTTTTACGCATTGCACTACTGACTCCCTCGTGAATCGATATTGAAAGAAATAATTTTTTATAAATATTTGAATAATGACGTTGGATAGTTTTAATTGAATTTGGGTGGGCTCGGGTTCGTATAGTCCGGCCCAACTGCCCCTCCTCTACCTTTTTTTAACGAAACAGTCCTCCACTTGAGAAATATTTCCGAGCATGTAGATGTGTAAAAGCATACGACAAGTTTATGCAATCCGGAAGCGAAGCGTCCCGAGAGAACCAGGACAGGGGCCGAACCGAGGGAAAATCACGATTCACGGTTTCCACCGCAGCTTCTCCCGCTCGCCGAATCGATTCTCGACATCTCTGCACTAATCATCGGAGGATCGGCTCCCAGATGGCTTCCGGTACGACCGTGTACCTGCTGATTTTTGTTAATTAAGTCGTGGATTTCAATAGGAAACGCTGTGTATTGTCGTCGGTGTGGAACTATTATTATTTTTTGGAAGGGGGAGGGGGCGATTTTGCATTTGTTTGCTGGTTTTAGATGGGAAGGAGCATGGTGTGTCCAAATTTTTCACAGTTGCAGGGCAGAAAAATATCATCAAGAGTTCCTAGAAAGGTGGATTAATTTCTGGAATCTCAAGATGGGGTGAAAATCTGGTTGCTTGCATGTATTTCGCACTTGTTTTCTATTGATTTACAGCCTTGGATAACTTATTTACCTGCTATTAATGACAGTTCTCTTTATTGATATGCGGTATGCAGTTCGATCTATACGCACAATACTTCTCATTCTGAATTTTTTATTATTGATTTCGTTCGCAGATCTTGCCATTTCGGTACCTGCTGAAACGAGCTCTACTTGTCGCTCAAGGACCACACAATCTTTGGGCGTACAAAGACCATGGCTGAGTATGTTTTGCGATTTCACTACATATTAGACTTTAGAATTCTCATCTTTTAAAATTTTACTAATTTAGTAAAGGTTATTTCGTAAACGTCTGAGTATGTTTTGCTTTATTATGTGCTATTCACAAAGAGCTTATTAAGTTGTCCGATGATCCCTGGAAGCTTGGCTATACTCGAACATAAATGTTCAAGACAACAAAACCTGCTTTAAACTTAAAATTGGATTTCATGTTAACCAACTCTAGTAGTTGAGTTGGCTAGGGTCGTGTGGGTTCACACTTCTTGTTGGGAAAAATAATATCACATTAAAAATAATAAGTGAAACTGAGATACTTATATCATTTGTAAGTTTTTTTACACTGGTCAATTAATTTTAGTAAGATTAAAATTCACATGATATCAAAGTTAATCTACGCACGTTATACGTAAGACGTTATGTAAAATACTCTAATAAGAAACTCACAAGTGTGAGGACATTACGTAAAATAATGAGTAGAACTGAAATACTTATATCACTTGTGAGTTTTTTTTCATTAGTCAATTGATTTTAGTAAAGTTAAATCCATGCTTCCTACCAATGTTCAAATCTTGATGGCTACATGCAAAACGGATTTAATAGTAGTAAGCCACATAAGTAGCTTAAGGATCCGTTTAGCCATGACCAATGCCATTTTTGTCTGGATGGCCTAAAGCAAAGTAGAATGAGGGAGCAAGCGATTATGCCTGTTGCCTACAACTTATTAATAGGTTGGTATACTTTATGCACTCGTGAATTTTATATGAATATTTTTTTTTTTTTTACTGTTTCTGGAAAAGTAAGAAAATGCTATTTTCTGTACAATTTTGTCATAACTAGATCTGTACGGAATTCGAGTCCGTCCTGTTGCTCCATTTGGAAGTGCAAGTAGCGGGTCTTTTAGCGATCCAGCACTCATACATCAGTGCTTGCCTGATGAACTCTTGTTTGAGGTGATGTTTACCAAGTGTGTATTTATGATATTTGTTTATTCCTAATTTTAGTTTGTGGTTTATGCTCGTATTGATGGTTATCCTCCTTTTTTGATATTTTTTTGGAACATAGATGAATCTTGGATGACAGTGATATTTATGATATATAGCTTCATTCTGTCATTTTCCATGGGAATCATTAACTCTGATAGCGTATTGGCTTGCAGATTTTTGCCAGAATGACGCCATACACCTTGGGGAGAGCAGCTTGTGTGTGTAGAAAATGGAGATGTACCATTCAAAACCCAATCTTGTGGCGTGCTGCATGCCTGAAGACTTGGCAGGTATCTTATAACTTTGGTGACTACTTCGCAGTTCACTTTTGTTTTTGTTGATGAAGTCATGTACTTTTAACTACATTAAATCAGGTGACAGGAGCACTAGAGAATCACAGGATGGTGCAGTCATTTTATGAGGGTTCATGGAAGAAAATGTGGCTTTTAAGGCCAAGAGTCAGAATTGATGGTAACATCAGAAGCCCTTTCTTAGATATCACTTTTACCTCTGCTGTCATACAAGTTATTGTAATCTTATGCGGTGCATCTACTTTATAATGAATGCTAGTTCCTTTTTTCTTATCAATAGTTTTCAATCATTCATCTCTCTGGGGCTTATATGCTGTAGGATTCTAAGACTTGGTTAAGACATGTTTGTGAAATTGGATGGAGAAAAATAATTTACTAGTTGTTTAAATTCTTTTGTAAAATAATTTGAACTTATCCAAAGATTATATAATCAAAAATTAAATTGCAATAACATTCTTTGAACCAGAATTTTGTCTTTCTACATTGATATCACTACCATCAGAGTGATGAATTATAAAATGAAGTATTGGAGGATTAGAAGGATCTTGGATTCTTGAAGAGTCAGTTGGGTTGAGGATGGAGATAATTATTGATTCATCTGGAGTTTTTAATGCATTTTTTATGATAAAAAAATTTGTGTATATTGAAGAAGATTCATGGGATTCAAAAATCTGCCAAATTTAGTTGGATTTAAGCTTTTAGACAAATACTGTTCCTAGTGCTACCCGAAAATCATTACTGTGCTTTGGAATCGAGTAAGTTGACCACCATTTAATTCTATTATTGGTATCCACATTAGCTGGATGTAGTGCTACGTGCATCCGTATGGCTTGCATAGGATTCAAATAATCCTCTTAATCATCAGGTCCTTAATTGAATTTGTTATGAAATCTATGATATCTTGCTATATTAGGATTTTGGAGTAGGAACTATAATTTTTCTTCATTTTAATCAACAGAAAAAAGGCAATTAGTACATAGATTTACTGATGAGTATCATGTTGCTTATCCTTACTGATACTGCTATTGCTTGGTTTTCAGGTCTTTATGTTAGCCGAAATACATACATACGAGCTGGAATAGCAGAGTGGAAAGTGACAAATCCTGTACATGTGGTATGTGACATCTGCAACCATGCTAAAGTTTACAGTTATTGATTGATTTGTGCAACTACTGATGCATTCTGGGAATTTATTGATTTCTGAAGTTTTAATTGATTGTGGTTTTCATTATTTTGTTACTTGTACCAAGCATAACATGAATGCAGCTTGATTAAATATTTTGTTTTATGATTCTATTCCTTTTCATTTACAATAGATGTTGTCAACGATGCTTAAACTTGTACACTCATCTCTCTTACAGGTTTGCTATTACCGATACATCAGGTTTTTCCCTAGTGGGAAGTTTCTGTACAAGGTTATCTTCTAAATAAACATTAGGTAGTTTATTTTGAAGATCAAGCTTCTCAATATCGGGAACCTAACCTTTTTAATATTTTTATATTACACTAAAGAACTCTTCTCAAAAGGTTAAGGAGGTGTCCAGGTGCATGACATTTCGTGCATCTAAAGCTGACTGTTTCAGAGGTGATTATGTTTTAACCAAAGACCAGGTTGCATTTAAATTTCATCTCTTTCTGAACTATAAATTTTAGTAGCATTCATTTGGTATCTTAATTTTATTTGATTTCCATTATGACAGATTGAAGGCGCTTTGTTGTACCCAGGTTTGCGACCAACTCTTCTGAGAATTCGATTAAGGTAGTCATTATCCTTTGGGAGGTTTATGGCCCATTCGTTTATCTTATTTATGCTTTTATGCTATAATATATCTTGTAGGCTCAGGGGGACAACCAATGGAGCAAATAATCGATTGGATCCCCTTGCGTTTATCACAACTGGGATAAATGCCACAGAAGTGCACCATAGTGCCGTAGATGTGCTTGGCATCATAGAAGGTTGGCAGGAAAATGAAACACATAATCCTGATGTACCTGCAGTTTCCCACAGGAGGGGTCTTGCACCCTTTGTTTTTGTACCATTCGAAGAGGTAATTGTGTTGTATCTTTTTCAGTTCTCTTGGTTTTTCTTGCAAGCTTTGAAGTATCTGGATTTTGTAGAACAAAAAAGAAATCGCTCAATTTGCATATCTACTTTCCATACCAGTTACAAAAGAGAAATTTCAGCTTGTAAAAAAAAGTACTTGTATTTAAAAGTGTACCTTCAGTAGAGCCAGTTAATCATGCAGATCGGCTGCTTATCATACATACCATTAAGCGGTAGTTCTCTGTTTTTCTTTTTTTTAGCAGTACTCTTTTGTCCGAGGGACATTACTGTTTGAATTCACTCTGACGCAAGAACAGCCATTTTAAGTTTGATTTCATACTAATGGTAGGTTATTATTCTTCATCTTGAGCAGGTGGAAACATCTGATTTGAATCTTAATGTAGACAAGATAGACTATTACGTCCCTGGATGATGCTGTACAAAAAGAAAGTTGTGTGTCAATCATGATTGAAATGTGGGGATGAGGAACTTATGTAAGCCGAAAAGCAGACATACAGCTGTGAAATGTCAATGTATGTGACTACAATGAAGTAAAAGAAACATGGTAAAAAACATTCTTTGTTCATAGTAATGGAAGTCAGACACGTCACCAAAATGTGTATTTCAACTGCATTAGGCCCGGTTAAAACACTGGTAACTAGTTCCTTCGCCTTTTTTTCAATCTGTAGAAGGCTATGGGTTGTATTTTATGCTAAAATCCCTTTCTTCTGCATGTAACCCTACATGACATTTAAACTTTTACACAACATGTAATGGATTATTTTGTCGTGTTTGGGTGCATACCCGTCACTAGCTTATTGAATCCTTCCTAGATTTTGTGTTGGTGGGGGTTCATGTGTTAATTCTTTTTTAGGTGAATGTTGGGTGTTCATGTATTCCACATTTCCTACATCTTGTAGAGAGATATTTAGATTTTTTTCTCGTTTTTGGTGAATGTTGGATTATTTTGCTCCTCTTTCATGTATTTTGAAGTAGAGCAGATCGTAGAATGAAAGGTACTTTAGTATGCCGAACTCGGGCTGGGTGGAGGATTTATCTTTGGTTGTGGTAGATCTTCTCAGAATCGGGTGGGTCTCATTGGATACGCCTTCTTGTAGTTAATCTGAATGCTCATTTAGCAATACATAGGACTTGCTCTTCATGTTTATGAAGATTTTCTGCGATCAAAATCCAAGATTTGCACCTTCCATTTTTTTTTCCGCGGGGTTCATGTTTTCCATTCAGAGTATCCTCTTCTCTTTCTTGGCAATCACCATCATTAGTTTCTTGGTCCTCTGATTTTCTTCATTTCCCAATGTGTTTTCAAACATGCCATCTGATAATTTCTCAGGATCTTCGTTTATTTACTTTTAACATACGACTGTAGGGGCCTAAAGTTCATGTTGATTTTGTTCAAAGGAGGGGGAGGTTTTAGATTTTTTTTTTTTCTTCCAAGAAGGATTATTGACATGTTCTATGTATTTTGAAATTGAGGGAAAGATGTAGCAATTTTAACGAACCACCCGAAAGACTCCTCTCCATGGGAAGAAAAATCCTAAACGACTTTTCAGACAAAGCAATGCTTGTACCTTTCGCTAGAATTTTAAATCTGGAAAACACAAAATTTACTATTACTGAAACCTATCCTTTAACTTGGAGTTAACACAACATTTCCTATCTTTGGAATATAATAAGTAAATTGGAGTTGCACTTTTACAACTTCAAATTGAAATTGTATAATTTTAATTTGAAAATAACTTTAATTTGAAGTTATAAAGTACAACTTTTAATCTAGAGTTTCCTCTAATTCAAGTTTTATTTTGGTTTTGTTTAGTAATGTGGTATTTCAATTTTAATAATTATAAAAAGTTGAAGTTGAAAGTAGTTTTGTAAATGATATTATGAAAGTTTATATATAAAAATTTATGTAGTGATAATGATA
Source organism: Amphibolis antarctica (assembly GCA_024699675.1). Classification (NCBI taxonomy): domain Eukaryota; kingdom Viridiplantae; phylum Streptophyta; class Magnoliopsida; order Alismatales; family Cymodoceaceae; genus Amphibolis; species Amphibolis antarctica. Next base: position 4,582 of record JAMKPZ010005934.1, on the reverse strand, counting down.
GAATGAAAATATAAGAAGAATTGAAACTTCTCATTATTATAATTGTATCGTGCCTTGTAAGGTCTTCACGACTTCATTGATGACGGTCGATAGATCGACATTTTATTTAAGGTAATATAAAATTGGGCAAGTTGTATCACCCAATACACGTAAAACTCTGCAGATGAAGTGCGCCAATCTCTTATTATATTTAGTTGTTTTCATAATCATACAATGCGCACAAACTCTCCTGATGTCGAAAAGAAAAGGAGAGGAAGGGAAAAACTAAACAAAACCATGTTATCAAAACTGTACACGAAACAATCGACCTGCAAACCTAACATTGCATGTACTGGTACAAAACCATGGCTTGTGCACAGTTTATTGTACAAGAATGTGAAGCAGTGGAAGAAGAAGACTCCTTTTCACCACCTTCAGCTAAATAAGTTCTAACTTTCCTGCTAAATGCTGCATCTCATCAGTTCAATGGCCATAAGTGTGTTTGAGTACCTTGGACCGAAGTGCACTAGTTTACACGAGCTGAGATAGGAGAGATAGAATTCTGATGAATCATTTTGTGAAAGGCAGTTGCTTTGCTCCCCTCTCAAGTGCATCTCTCCATAGACGATATCTAATGCCAAGCTTGTCATATGACACGGGCCAATTCCAAATATTTGCACCATTGACCATCCTATCCTGCTGCCCAAAGACAAGACGCAAGTCTTCATTTAAGACCTGCAAGGAGGATGCAAAAGGTCAGGAGTATGCTTCCATTTACTAACAGTGCAAATGGGAAACTATACAAGTTTCATGAAAACTTAAGTTTAAACCATGACATGGATCCAGTAATTTTGAAAAATTTTCCTTGAGGGTGTACTTAGAACAGGCAAGTAATTGATTATGTAGAAGGTGGCAATCTTTTATGGTTAATGCAAGTGCAAGCTAAAATTTCACTGTCGACTCAATTGGAAAAAATGAAATTGAAAAGTTGTCAGATGAACATCCATCATTATAAAGAACTCTTGTGAAAATAACGTCAATCCATGAACTCTGCTTGAACCTCTATTTCCAAGAGAAACTACATCACATGACATGGTCATCACTAAAGCAAAACGCATAGAGCAAACCAGATGATAAAGATGAACTTCCAAGAGTATGGGGGATACCTGTTCTGCAAAATACTTCCACAAAATATGAATGAGGGGAACATGCTTTAGTAAGGGAGCAAAATCTAGGGACATCCGGTATAGTAGCCGTGTCTTGTTTCTGGAAGAAGGTAGACAGACATGAAGCTGGTGCAAGTGTGTTGAGCATTGCTTGGTGCTCTTACCCTCCAGTTTGCCAGGCTTTGATATGCCAATTGTAGAAAGGACCATGCAAGGAGGCCCGAATTCCATGTCAATTGGATATGGATCCCAGTAGCCTTGAAGGCCTGAGGCAGGAGTTAAGAATTTCACCAAGCTGCAGAAAGATGCAAAGTAGGAAATACAAGTTGATCAAGTAAATAAGAAAAAGAGATGACAAATTATTATTCCATTTTCATTAATCATGGCCTAGAAACAGACCTTGGAACACTCCATCCCTTGGCAAATGTAGACGTGTGAGTGAATGGAGCATGAGCAAGATCAAGAAGATTGTCGAGGAGAAGTCCATGCTCTACTGGAAGCTCCATTACAATCTGTAACATCAACACACCAAACTAAGATTTCTACAGATCAGCAGATAGGGCTGACTGTTTAATGTGAAAGAAAGATCAGATGCAACATAATGCGTAAGCATGTTATTGATTTATACAATGGTTAATGCATATACCTACCTCTGCATGAATTACAAATCCTGAAGGGGGCTGTAAAGAAGGAAGAATAGCTGTTGGGGGTGCTTCTCCAGGCCAGATCCAAATCATGTTCTCATGCTCAAAGCATGGTATGGAACGGATCCTCACATCCAACGTTCTTGTCGATGGCATTTTCTCACATTTTCCATCGGTAGAATACTCCCAGCCTGAAATTCAAGTCAAGTACACAAATATCATTTGAAGAAATGGAACTACCAAAATGGCGTATGACTCTAGCAGTAGATTTTAAGATCATTTTAAAAAAATCCACAGCATATTTTTGTTGGTATAAGATTTTAGGAATCTGCTTTTTCCCAATCATCTCTTGTTTTTTTTTTTAAAATTATTTCAAGATTCAACACTGGCATGTATGAATATACATGAAACTGACTTTTTCTTATATCCAACTAACTCAAAACAAAAGGATATATATAGCGAGGTGCAGCAATTTCACTGAATAAAGTTAAACTTTGAAAAAATGACTCAAGGCTATCTTTTAAAAAAAAATGATTTTATTTGAAATAAAAAGACAAACTAGTGCATATTTCTAGTCAATCTTACTTACCATGATAAGCACATTTTATTCGGCCTTCATTCACTGAACCCAAGTGTAAAGGGCATGCTCTATGGGCACAAGTATTCTGCACACAACCTGGTCTTCCATCCTTCCCACGGAAAATAACCCATGGCTCCTCCAAACAATCAAAAGGTACCTGGAGAAGGGCCATATAACATGTATACTGGTGAAAGATCATGGAATTGTATATAAAGTGAATTTTTCTATTTGTTTAACAGCCTTTATAGCCTCTGGAAAATGGTAGTGTTTACCCACCATTGTGTCATCTTTAAGATCACTGGAAAATGCAACTGGATACCAGAAATTCTTTAAGGATGGATGATAAGGTTTGACAGGACCAGACACATTTAAAGTCCTTCTTGCTTGTTTGGTCATGGTACTTGAGTTCTCTTGTGAAGTGCTTGGCATAAGACTGGAATTTGAGTCATGAGAATTTTCATCCCGTAACAGCTTGTCATTTACCAAGGTTTCCACATAAGCAACTTTGTCCATTGCAGCTGCCACTCTTGCCTCTGATATATGGACCTAAAAATAAAGACGAGAAATTTACACAAATGCTGCTATTTATAAAGTGCAAAACTATACAGGCGTGCCAAAAAAATTAGCAGCTAACACTTAATAGCTGATTCTATTTCTTACCTGTCTGTGTGCTACTTCTAATTCACCCTGAAGCTTTGCTAGCTCCTTCTTCAACGTACCAATGGATTTGAACTCCCTTGCCAGAGGGTTGAGGACCTCTACAACCTGTATTCAAAAAGGTTTACACCAGAGTCAAAATGTATTCAGAATACCCGAGCGATATTTAAAAAGGGAATTATCAAGAAAAGTCAAAATTTTGCCTTTTCTTTTTTGAATTTCCATTTTTTATGAGTTGGTAGAGGAAATTTTTCCATTTTTGAATATTTTTCAAAAAATTTCTGTTTCCATTTTTTATAATACAATAAAAGAATCAGAACACTGTTCAATGTTCTAGGACTGGATCATTAAGACCCCTGTGGACAATGAAATATGTAAAAATTAGTATGATAACAGTGGTACCACAATCTTGAAGTTCGGTGTTCTACTTTAAAATATAACTTAGGTGTTTTCTGATACTATTCACTCCAACGAATGACTTTACAATCTAAAATCAAATGAGTCTAATGCTCATATTTTGACGCATCCCTGATCTGTTGGCAATTCTACAAAGACAACCTTTCAATAAGATGCAGTACCAGTACATATCTTGTTTGTTCCAATCAAAGAACATAACTCATGTTCAGAATGTTTAGGCCCAACTAAGTGACCACCTAATGATAAGCATGAATCTCTTGCTACATAATGAGGCTGTCAAGGACTAGTAGTCAGCAGCATGCCTGTATCTGTTATATTTGTTTAGTTCACTAAAATTCCAGGATCCACTGTGCTTGGGAATTGTAAACAACTAGCGTTTCACCCACGCATTCCCATTGTAGTACCAACAAGAGAAACAATAAAGATCCACCAGTGGTTGCATAAGTTGTCTTTTCTTATTCTATAAACACTTGATAAGGGAAGTAACCTTGGTTCAAAACACATCATCATCACTAACCATTCAAAAAAACCCTACGATGAGAGAAGAAAGTCTTGAATTCAAATCCAAACAATGATAAAAAAGAAATGTGTGATTACAGTAAATTTGTGCATACCATAGACATATCAAATGATGAAATTGCTTCAAAACACGCTATCATTATTAATCATCCAAAAAAAAGAGAAATTATAAAACCTAACATCGCTCATCGTCACTACGTAATTGAAAATCAATGCATCAGATGCACACCTTATCATGAAGAAGCATGATCATCAACAAGTCCTGCCTTGCCCTCCAATCACAATACTGGATGTCAAACCTCGCCAACTCCAAAGCCTGGTTAGCATCGAAGAACCTTCCATTGGACCGAGGCGTCTTGGGCCTAGGATCTTCCACTTGAAAAATCGCGTCCCAGACGCTATTCTTCCTCTCCAGCCCCACACCAACTCCTTCCTCCCCGAACACAGCAAGCACTCTGAACCCAGGTCTGATCGCAACGCTACCACTCTGAAAAAATAAATAAAAATGCAAGCTTTTCAAATTCCGCGAAATGGGTTTCTGTTTCTCTAGGTCGACCACAATCTCCACCCAAACCACAAAAAAATGGAAAGAAAAACAGCTTCATGCAGCAAGAGGAAAA
>JAMKPZ010005933.1:0-17089 GCA_024699675.1 Amphibolis antarctica | reverse complement strand
ACATCGATGATAAATTCAAAGAATATTTAGCAAATTTTAAAGAATACATTAAAATAATGTATCGGATTGTACGGACGCCGTAAATCCAATACAAGTTTTGACGCCGTAAATCCAATACAAAATTTTGACGCCGTAAATCCAATACAAGTTTTGACGCCGTAACGCGGATGGCCGCCCCATGGAAGATCATGCCGACCATGCACGTACAAGTTTTGAAATAAATAAAAATTTGCAGGGGGACATGAATTGAAAGGTGGGACATTAATCAGGAGGGATTCCATTTTTATTTATTTCCCCTCACCCGCTTGTTTTCTTTGGTTTGGAGTTTTTTGACAAAAGTTTTCTGGTTATTTTGTAATGGAAGCATTTGTACGGTTTTTGTAAGAGTTTTGAAATGCACATATTTTTCAACGAATATATATGATGCGAATTACAGGCTTCGTGATATAATGGTGAAAATGACTTCTTTGGGACCGATATTTCTACTATTTTATAGGACCGTAATTACTAATTAGCAGAAAATTGATTGGTTGAAAAGTGGGAAAATATGTAATAATAATAATAATAATAATAATAACCTCACCGAACAAAACAAATGGATTTTTTTTTCCTCCTCCTCCTCCCCGAGCAATCATCGCCACACTCCCCGAGAAGCCCAACCAAGGCAGGGCCGGTCGCTTCTCTTCCCTTCGGTAGACGGTAGCCCTGCCGCCGCCGGAGACCAACGAACAGCGCAAGTTGAAACCACCGTTTACTACCCTGGAACCTCCTTGCTCCCGCTTCCAAGTTCTTCTTCTTCGTTTAGGGGTCACTCCCCGGATCACCCTAGCGAAAGCTGAGACTTCCCGCTTCCTAACGAGAATCATGCTAGCGGGTACGTCTTGGTCCAACTTGTAAACTTTGCATCCAACTCACTCGCCTTGCTCATCGGGAGTGCCAAGAGTGGCGCGTATCATAGCCTTTGCCTCTTCTGCAAGAGCAGCAGCACACCGGCGCATCACGAGACAAGCTTCATACTTTTCCCATCCTTACCCACAGATCCATGTCGCTTGCAAATGGAAATGAAGGTTAGGCTATCGTGTTCTTTGTCTCTTAAGCTGTTGTTTTTCCTGTTCTTTTTCCCTCACACAACCTTTGCTTTTTCACCTTTACATACCTTGCCATTTGAGCATGAATCACCCATCATCTCCCTACCCAATCATCTAGTGAACTAAGCTATAACTGCAAGTAACCTTCTGAAATTCTCCTGCTCCGCTATTGTTTTGTTTTATAATGATAATGCTTAGGATCTCGACGGAGGAAAAAACCAGTCCCACAATCCTGTTGTTGGTCCCTGCTCCGTGATTATAGTTTCACCATTGCCGTAGGTGTTGTCCATGTCTCTAACCATTTTCATCACAAAGGCATAAAGATGTCTAAATTTTAATAATTAACACCATCATTTGTGTTTTTTAAGTTAGTTGCACAGACAATATAAATGATTAAATAGTTGGTCCAATTTTCTGCATATCAGCATGATGGTTGGTCTGTTACCGAATCATTAAACTCCATCGGTTCATGAAAATATGGTACAATTAGGGTGTATTTACCAAAGATCAAAGCAATTTTTAAATAGTAGATTGTTGGAATATGAGGAGGTGGAGGAAAGATAGGGTTTGAACCTTGCATGTCTTGAAATGGAATCGTTACGCTTCTCTATAGGCTCATGGAAGCACCAGTATTTCCCATTTCAACTGTCTCTCTCTACTATCTAGTAGCAGTGGAGTACCAGTATCACCCGTGGCAATGACTGTATCTAATAGAAATGTGGTGACATACACACCCTGTCCATTTTAGAAAATATATCAATGTTACAAAAGATGAAAAATGGAATTTATAGAATTTATAAAGATTCAACAAAAAAAAAAGGTTAAATGGCTGACCAATGGGCATTAACTGCAATTTCAGAAAGACAGACCGTGTTGAAATCTGTTTTACATCTGCCAAGCAGCTATTTGTTCTGGTTTTTAGATCATTGGAAAATATATTGCATCATCATTCTTGAAAACAATTAAAAATATTGCATGTATATTATAATATCAAAGCTCAACCTCAAGTGGGATACTTGAATGAGGATTTCTGGAACCAGAGTAAGAAGTGGCACATTAGATGCACTTATAATGGTGCTCAATATTAGAAACAGAATTTTCTATGAATTGATTAATGTATTATCTTCAAAGAAAATTCTGTTTCCTTTCTGCTTGAAACCTAGTTGAAATAGTGAGAGAGATTTCGATGAGAAATCTTTTCACCATTGTATTAAACTCGATTACAATGTTACATGTCATAGCCATCATAGAACAATATTAGTGGAAGATTGTGATTGAGGAAAGACCCAATCCAATCATTAAGAATAACATAAAGTGCTAATTTGCCCAATTAAATCATGACTAAGATGTTAGTCTGTTTATTAAGATTTTTTCGAATCAATTATGGGATCCATCAAAAGATCCAAATTAAAAATGCTGGGTATGAAAACACCTAGCACCAGTATCCTTGGCACCCATCTTGAAAATCCAATCAATTTGGTATTTTGGCAAGTCATGATGTCCGTTGAAGAAACTAGATATATTTTGTATGGGCACGAGTATTCTTGTTTGAGGTATGTAAAATTAAAATAAGTAGATGAAGATGAAAAATTACTTGATTGGTAATAGTAAAAAAAAATTTAAATTACGTAATTCAATAGAAAATTTATCATTTATTGATTGATGGAAATAAATTGAAGAAAAAGATTCATGTCTCCAATCCCATATGGTAGGATCAATGCATTACTTGTTGTATGAGAGAATGTATTTGTGAATCTACCAAATCAAGAAATATCATGAGCTTTGGAGTACATACACTTCGTTATATTTGGTTTGTCTTTGTTTTCAAGTTTTGAAAATCAAGCACGCCTGAATTTGTTCCTTTATACTTCTGTGCATATCTGAACGTGATATTGCGTAGTGCATAACTAATATCTTCATTGTTGTGGGTGTATCCATGGAAGATTATATTTGGACAACTTCATCTAATTAACCAGTATTGGTTATGCAGGGGTTTTCAATTGTTATGCTTTCAAAAGCTGCCTGCAGGAATATGCACAAAAAGTTAATTTCCCTACTCCCGTATATGAAACAGTGAAAGAAGGTCCTTCACATGAGCCTGTTTTTAAGTCTACAGTTATCGTCAATGGTGTTAGATATGATTCACTTCCTGGGTTTTACAATCGTAAAGCAGCAGAGCAATCAGCTGCTGAAATTGCTCTTATGGAAATACAAAAGGCGGGCAGCATGATGGAATCCATGCGCAAAGTTGTAAGCTTATCTTTTTTCTTACATAAAGAAATAATATTTTGGTAATTGATATACATGGATATCCATATACTTTTATATTCTTCTCAAGCTATAATCTTGATCATATGAATCAGATAGATCATTTCCCATTTGATTTTTCTTTTTGAGAAATGAGGAAAATAAATATTTTAGCCTCCATTTGTGTGCCTTTGAAAGGGTCACAAACTCTATAATATAATTGTCTCTTGCATTTAGTATAAGATGCTTCCAGATTCTTTCTTCCAAAATGAGGTCATCCAAGAGCAATAAAAGATCAAGATCGTTCTATATATACAACTAAACCTATGTTATGCCTATTGAAATATACATCTATTCTTGTTTAGATATATATGTTTATTCTTTTCAGTGATTACTTAATTGTAATTATTTTTATTATTTGGGAGATTGTTGTAAAGACTTGTATATATACAACATTTTGCCATCTCTAGGTGTCTGCTTATTTTGCTCCTTCTCTTTTGGTTCCTCTCCTTCTTCTTACATGGTATCAACCTAACCCAATCCTTCTTCTCTTTGCCATGGCCACTTTGTCACCCACCTCATCCTCACTTCTACCCCCACTTTGTCACCCACTTCTTCTCTTTTGCATTACCTTTGCTCACTCTCATACCTGTCATGCTCTTCAAGCTCTTTTGTTTGGCAACTAAGCTTCAGCATCCATTTGGTACTCATGGCTCGACCATCCATTGTTTACAATTATGTGTTTTCTTATATCTAGTTTTCAATTGTTAGCTCACTCCTCGAGAAACAAACATGTCATTTTTGTTCTATGGCAAAATCTACTAAATTTTCCTTTGAACATTGCCATCAAATGTCTGTGCTTCCTTTAAACTTACTTTATGTTGATGCTTAAGGCCCAACTCCAATTATTGCTTGAGATGATTATCTCTATTATTTGGCTATATTGAATTATTATTCTCGATTTTTATGGGTTATTCCCCTTCATGTTTTAAGTGCTTTACCAATACTTCTATGTCAATTACAACAACAATTTGATTGTTTGATCAAATGAACAGATAGTGGTGGTGAATTCATGAATTGAGTTATTCAACAACTTTTTAATCATGAAGGCTTTTTTCACTGGAATACTTGTCTAGGTACATCTTAGCAAAATGATAGTATTGAGAGGAAGCATCAACATTTGCTTAATGCCACGTGCTCTCTTCTTCTCCAAGCAAAGCTCCCTCATCACTTTTGGTATGATGCTTTATCCACAGTGGTTGTTCTTATCAATAGGCTACCTACTCCAGTTTTTAAGAATGCCTCCCCCTATTAGATGTTATACCAAACAAAGTTAGATTATAACCAGCTTTGATCCTTTGATTGCTCGTGTTTTCCATATTTTACGTAAACCTATTCACAAAAGCTTCAACCTTGGTCTCCACATGTTGTCTTTATTGGGTACAATTCCTAATATCATGGCTTTTGATGCTATCTTCTAAACAACAATCACCTCCTTCTATCATACCATGTTACATTTGATGAACAACACTTCCTCAACATATTAGAAGATGTGCAACCCACCAAGCTATCATCTCCTCTCTTCCATTTAGTCTACATCATTTGCAATCTAATGTTGCTTCCAAATTGTTACCAGATATGCCTCCTATTGTTGGTTATTCTTCTCCACCTAGACATCATGTTACTCCATTTATCTGATAGCAACTAGTCTTCTCCTCCTCGTCCATGATGCTATTGTCGTCTTATTGAGCTTTACGGCCTTTTTTCCATGGCCTTATGCTTAAGATGAACCCAACACCTATGATCAAGCTTCTTGCTATTTATAGTGGTAGTATGCCATGCACAAGGAATTCCAAGCTCTCATACAAAGAAACACTTGGTTGCTTGTTCCTTTGTCTCCATGTTAGCACATCATGGGCTATCAATGGGTCTACAAGATTAGATGATGACCTGATGGTTTCGTCAAATGATACAAAGCCATCTCATCACTCAAGTTTTCCACTAATACGAAGGTGTGAACTTTAATCTTACTTATTCTAGTCGTTAAACATGCAATGATATAGGCACTTCATTCTATTGCTGTCATTGGTAGATGGAGCTTACAACAATTGGACATCCATAATGCATTTCTCAACAGATACTTACATGAGGACGTATATATGAAACAACCACTTGATTTCTCCATCCAGTTTTTCTCCACCATGTCTGTAAACTATGAAAAGCCATTTATGGCTTAAAACAATCCCCTTGGGCATGGTACTTATGCCTACAGACCCATCTTCTTCAGCAAGGTTTCTTTAATAGCAAGGTGGATCCGCCAGTGTTCATCTGTACATCTCCTCAGCCATTATACCTTATTGTCTATGTGGAAGACTGACACTGGCCTGGATGTTCATCATCTAAATCAGTTTATTCAGGAATTATCCTCCCAATTTGATTGTTGAGATTTGGGACATTTATCTTTCTTTTTGGAAATGCATCACTTCTCAACCAAAGGGGTTATTTGTCTCTTAAACACGATATGCTATTGATCTTCTATCTTGGTTTGAAATGGCTGCTTGTTCTTCAGTTGCCACTTCACTCCCTCTAGGAAGTTACTGTGTTGATCTGAAGGCAATCCCCTTCTCAACCCAACCATTTATCGCTAGATGGTTGGAGGTCTTTAGTACCTTACCATCATGAGGCTAGACATTGATTACATCAACTACGTCTCCTGTTTCCTTGCAGATCCACAGATCCCCCATCTCTAGATGGTCAAGTGCATCTTCCGCTATATTAAGGGCACATTGAATAATGGACTACAATTTACTTGCCCTTCAACCATTATCATTGCCTTCTCCAACGTTCGTTGGGCAGTTGATCAAGACACTTGATGATTTATCATCGACACTTGTATCTACCTCAACACTAATCTTATCACATGGACTGCCAAACAACAATCTATAGTCTCCTATTCAAGTGTCAAAGCAAAGTATCATGCCTTGGCATCAACCACCACAAATGTGCAATGGCTCTGTTTTCTGTTGCACGAGTTGGGTGTTTGTCTACATCAGTCACCTCTTTTGCTTTGTGATAAATAGTTTGCTCTTGCTGTTGCCCATAAACATATTGTGAATGCATGCACAAGGCACATCAACGTTGATTTGCACTTTGTCTATGACTTTTTACTATGTTAGGCCATTCAGGCAAAATCTGTTCCATCCTCTTCTCAGATTGCCGGCATCATGACCAAGAACACCAGTTGGGACCATTTCTATTGTGTTTGTACTAAGCTACGACTTTATCCCACTATGTCATAGCTTACAAGGGAGTATTGAAATATATATCTATTCCTGTTTAGATATATATGCTTATTATTTTTGGTGATTACTCAATTGTAATTATTATTTTTATTTGGGAGACTGTTGTAAAGACTTTTATATATATATACACAGTCAACACTCCTCAGCGAAGGCCCAAGGAGAGCATACAACATTTTGCCATCTCTGGGTGTTTGCTTATTCTGGTCCTCTTTTGCTTCCTCTCCTTTTATCAATGTCATGGTCGGATATGGTACTTCAATAGACCATGTTTTTCTCTTAACCTTAATCAATTGCTATGCCATGTACATTTTAATGAATAAGGAGGTGTTTGTGTACAATGAAATTAAGGAAAAAACGAAAATAAGGGAAAGCGAATTTCTTTACTTTTTCAATCATGTCGAAATTAATTCACTTATTTTTCCTAATCGCCTATGGAATTTTAGAACTCACAAATTAATTATTTTAACATTGTCAATGTTTATCGTAATTTAATTATATTAGAATAATATTAGTATAATATTAAAATCAACATGTTATAACATTAACAATTCAAGTCATAATCCCATTATGTGGGGTTGGTGACAAATCTTTTTCTTGGATGTATTGTTATTTATGGTCAAATCTTGGATTGGATTACATAAATTTAGATTTTTCCTTACAATTCTTAATCAAGGAGTTTTAGGTTTATCTCTATTTATTTTGATTTATTCTGCACTAATTTATTTTTCTCTCTTAACTGGTACATTTCTTCATCTCCCAAGGATATGATAAAAAAAAAATCAGCTAAATTGATTTTATCTATCTTCGATTACTATAACTTCTACTCTATTCTTGATAAAATTATTTTTTAACTTATCCCTTGTAGTATTACCATTCATCTATCTAAGCATATGTATTTTAATGATACTAACTTTTTGCATATTGTCATGTGTTACAGTCCAATATTTTGAATCATAAAGTAAAGTATAGTTTGGTAAATAAGTTTTATAAAATTTTCCTTTTAATTTCAAGGGATCTTCCTTTCGTATAACATTTCAAAAGTATTTCTTCACTTCATCCATCTTACTTTTAATCCTATAAATAGCATTATCTATAATTTCACCATTGCTACTTATTATAAATATTAGGTATTTAAAAGTCTTACTTTTATGAATCTTATGACCATCTAAATACATTCATTTTTCATTATTCTTATTTTTATTGAATTTTCATTTACACTTTAAAATAATTATAGTTTATGTCCTTTGTACTGTTATTTAATTTTTGCATGTAAGAGTTTTCTCAAAAAATTTGTTAAAATACCTATATCATCTATCTATTCTTTCATTTCTATTTACTAAAACACTACTATCTTTGTCTTTGATACACTTGATTTTCATTCTCTCGCCTTTGTCAATTTATATATTCTATTCTCTCTTTGTTTTGTGTTCAAATTATCATATAATTCTTAAACTTAATTTTAAACTTCACTAATAATTTTCTTACCATTCCTTTCGGTAGTTTACACTTCTCTAAATTTTTTCATCTCCACATTTACAATAGGTTTTATGGTGTTCTTTCTTTTTTTATTATCTTTGATACATTTTCATTCTACACAACTTTTTTTATCTTGTGGAGCTACCTTACAAAACCCTCCTAAAATTTCTTTAACAATATTTTTATTACAAATAGTCATTTCATTCCAAAGTTTATTTACCTCTTCATTTAATTCCCATATTTTTCTTTCAATAAGTTATCACAGAATATCATTTTCTTTTCACTTTTTAGTTCCCACCACCCATTTCTTGAGTTCTTATGTATGTTAGTTTTCCTTTTCTTAATCTTTTGTTTAATATCTAATATTAACAACCTTAATTGTGTAGTTAAGTTTTCTTTCAGAATAACCTTACAATCTTTACATATTCTTTGATCTTTTTTTCTAGAATGTAAAAAATCTATTTGATCAACATTTGAACCATTTCAAAAAAAAAACATCTGAACCACTTCTAAATGTAATTAAATTTTCCTCTCTTTTCCTAAAATAAGGGTTAGCTACCAAAAAGACAAATGCAATACTTAATTGAATTGCCCTCGTCATTTCTATAACCAAATAACATTCAAAGGAATAAAGACCAAATGATAGGTGATCAGAGGTAATAAAATGTCTGATATGATGCATTGTATAGGTTCTGATACTTTTTTGTAAGGTTATAGGAAGATCTGTAGTATTAGGTGGTGGTGGAGGACTTTATTGAAGTTGTATGCCTAAACCAAGTAATTTTTCCCATTAAGTTTCTTAGATATGCTGCTAAGGTTCTTAACAAAGGAATCACTGGAGTCCATTATGGCCGAGATAAGCTTTGGAGAGTCAATAGACAAGATGAGAAAGAGGACGCCGAGAAAGAAGATGAGACAAGGAGAAACTTCTCGGATATGAAGCCTTGTATGACTTTTGAGTGTTAAGAACAATCATGTCTACAGATGAGGTTGTCAAGAAAGTTCATCTATGTCATGAATGAGAGAGGTGACGAGTGATTTGAGTCACGTCTGCACTAAGAAAATCATATTTGAGTCATTACAAAGAGAGAGAGGGGCAACGAATGTTGATGTGTGGTGAAGAACAAGGTGGATAGCCTCTGACGGCGGTGGTGAGAAGAGGGATTAAGGGAAGCTCTGATGCCAACTTAAGATGAAAGAATACAAAATCCCTTTGATTTATAAGTCATTCACAACATATTTATATATCGGGACATTTGCACAAAACACCCCAATAAATAACAGAAAACTACAACCCTAACAAAGTCCATACTCTTACTAGTTAAAGTTCCTATATTCTACACTGCTAGTCTGATATTGATGTTTTGGACTAATTTCTTTACCCATACCTATCCATTAAGGTCTGGTTTAGGAAAAAAAGACCCCTCTTTTTGTTATGTTATTATTACACATTGTGTGTATGGCTCACATATTAGATAAATAGATATCTATTTATCCATTGCCATATATGTGTGTGTGACTCCATATGGAAAATATCCCCCTTTTTTTCTTTCTCCTTCACATAATATTTTCTCCATACATTAACAACTGGGGTAAGAATTATATTATATGAATATCACGTTAATATAATATTTATGGCATAATGATCCAATCTACTTAACATATTTGTTTGATGTGATATTTGCATTTAATATCATAAAAACACTGATTGCATAATATTCGTGTTTGATATCATGCCAAGATGTGTATGACTTGTTTCATGTCTTTTACTTCTGCAGAAATATTTTCCTTGTTTTGAGTTGAGTTTTCATGTAATGGATTTTTGAATTAGCAAGTAAGATGCACTACTTGTTTTCTTTAATTCCTAAACATGCATAAATACCTACATTTTAGTTTCCTTTGAAATGTTGACCAGGAATAAATACTAAAAAAGCTGACCTAAAAGAAGCTACTTTATTGTACTTTTCAATTCTTACCGATTTACTTTGATTCCTATGAATGCCTAATCACTTTCCTAGCGATTCTTTGTGCACCAACAAATCTTAAATAAATGTTTACCACAAACGAAATCTTTTTCCCATTTGACTATTGTGTTGGTTTACAAGCTGAATGATCTGTTATTCCTATTGATTTTACTTCTTGCAATGCTGTTTTCAGCATGAATCAGGCTTATGCAAGAATATTCTCCAAGAATATGCTCAAAAGATGAACCATGCAATCCCCACTTATACCTGCAACAGGCCGCATGTGGATAAATCCTCGTTCACCTGTACGGTAAATGTTGGTGGGATCAGATACATAGGAGCTTCAGCCAAAACAAAAAAAGAGGCAGAGATAAGAGCAGCTCGGACTGCTCTTTTGGCAATTCAGTCAAGCTCTTGTATGTTTTGCACGTTTATTTCCATTCATTTTGAAAAGCTGCATTGGCAGGTTGTGACCTTGATTTGACAGGTGCTGATGAAACAATTAGTGCTCAATATACTGTCATCCCTGTGAAAAGGAAACACAAGGAATTGGAAGGTCGAACAGAAAGCATGAAGCATATTAAGGCTAACAAAGGGGTGTTCAAACGGAAGCCCAAGAAAAGAAAACATGGAAGGAGGAATGGCAGGTCAAAGTTCAACAAAAATTCGCGGGAAACTCTTAATGGAGAGGGTGCTCCAGGGGTTCAAGATATGGAGGCTGAAATATTTGAGCACGATAAACATGATCATGTAGAATCGGAGGTTATTCCACCTCGCTGTGGAAGCGAGAACAATGACTCAAACGACCCCAAGGCTTTGAGTTTGTTCACTCCAAAATTAACCGACGATTTCCAACGTGCACGTACCAATGGTGATGTCAAAGAAAGCAATTAGATTGCACCAGGAATGGTGCAGTGATTTGTAATCTTGCAGAAGCAGTACCGGACTGCCATCGTCTCGGTTTGTTTCGATGATGAGCCATTGATTTAAATGGTGACGAGGGATCAGGCTATAGCTTCATTGGATTTTTGAGGTGCGGAAGTTATGGATCCTTGTCCTCCTTATTCTTCAAGATATTGATGGATATATCAGTAGTGTCGATTGGATTGGGTCTAATCTTAATTGTTAGCATTATTTAACTTATCAAGTTGTATCGTTAACCAACATGATATGATTTTTGTTGGAGATGTGCTGGGTTGTTATTTGGTTTGGTAGAATTGGATTGTGATTTTACAATTGATATGTCAAAATTAAAACGTAATCAGATTATATGTGTTGGCCACCACGGGTTACTATGTGATTCAACTCGAGGTTAACATATATGATGTATTGATATCTCTAGAATGAGATTAATAGAAGGTTTAGGTTTAAGATGTTAACTATCTATGTAGAGA
The DNA here is from genome assembly GCA_024699675.1 of Amphibolis antarctica. NCBI lineage: Eukaryota > Viridiplantae > Streptophyta > Magnoliopsida > Alismatales > Cymodoceaceae > Amphibolis > Amphibolis antarctica. The sequence goes on along the minus strand of JAMKPZ010005933.1, from coordinate 5,618 downwards.
GACAGAATTAAAGTTGAACGGATAAGCTAAAGTTGTCATTCACTTGATCAATATATGAAGAACGCAAGGATCATAAAGTTGCCAGTTTCATTATATACTGGCCACGGTCGAAAATTATACAGAACGTGGAATCATTTTGTTGATGTATTTTTAATTTGACGCCAAATTAATAAAAGTATTTGATTGCAGGTGTTGAAATTGGTTGGTAATTAAGAAGCATATATATAGATAAATTATTTGAGCCTCCAACTTGTATTTTGTCGTTTCAGCTTTTCTCACGTATGGCCGACCTTGACATCATCTTCTTCCAACAACTATTGGACATGGTAATAAACATATGTGGGGGACAAGCACCCAATAGTTGGCAGATTAATTATTGAAGATATATAGGGGTACATTGATTAATAAAGATCGATATTAATTTTTAAACCCCGCGCCGCAGCCTAATTAATTAAGGTCATGTTCTTCCAATGGGAGGGAGGGGCAGATCTACCCACGCCAGCACTACTGCGCGCGGTACGTACGCAAAAGAGACAAGAGTACGTTGTGTTAATAATTAATTTTCTTTTTATAATAATGTGATTTACATCCATTAGGTCGATCTTGATACAGCTTTCTATTCCGGCCATTCGTCAACTGAAACGAAAGCATGCAGCACCTAGCGCGGCGTCTTTCATAACGTGCGTACGTAGTCATCATCTGTATGCGTATTAGTACAGAGTTACATGGATGGAATCGCGTATGATTTAATAATAATATGTTATTGTTAATGCACGTACGCGCGGCGCGGGATGCATCGGTGGGTGGGTGGTTGGGTGGGACACGTCTCCAACCACTGAATTGATGAAGTGACCGGTCTATCGTTTTTTCTTTTTTTTAAGAAAAAATGTCTTTTTGTTATATATGCGCGCGCGTGCACGCATGCATCATCGATCCATTCAAATTAATCGATCGATAATTAAGTGGCTTGCTAGCTAGCTGGCGGCGTGGCCATGGCCTTGCCTTCCTCCCGTGCTGCTGCCGTGGACGGCCGGAAGTTCTCGACGGTGGTGCCGGCCACGGTGACGGGTGAGAAGGCGGTGCACCTGCTGAGCAACATGGACCTGGCCATGAAGCTCCACTACGTGAGGGGGGTGTATTACTTCCGCTACAGCGCCGGGCTGGGGACGACTGCCCTCAAGGAGCCCATGTTCAGGCTGCTGGACCGGCACCCCCAGGTGTCCGCCAGGGTACGCAGGTCCGATGCCGGGAGGCCCTTCCTCAAGTGCAACGACAGCGGCGTCCGCATCGTCGAGGCAACCTGCGCCGACCTCACCCTCGACGAATGGCTGCTGCCCGTCTACAGGGATGACTCCCAACTCGTCCCACCCGACCACCTCCTCGGACCAGACCTCTGCTTCTCCCCACTCCTCGTCATTCAGGTAATTAATTACGTACACTAACCCACAGAAAAATAGTATGATCGTACGTACGTAGAATTAAGATTTTATATCATTTATAAGTCTTTATATATATTTTAATCTGTTTGCTTTCGAAAACAAATATAATCGTGCGATGCTGGACCGAACGGAAGAATGCGTGTAATTAATTATATATGTATATATATCTCAGTTCGCATGGTTCAAAGGTGGTGGCTTTGCCATCGGACTGAGCTGGTCCCACTTGCTGGGAGATGCGGCGTCGGCGGTGAGCTTCATGAACCATTACGGACGGATTCTTGGGGGAAACCGTTTGGCGGATGGGTCTCATCTCCCGACGACGACGACGACGACGGCTAGAGCCGAGGTGACCTCACCCGTGCAGCGTCGATGCAAGCCTCCCCTCCCCGTCAAGCACGTGGAACGTACCATGCACGACTGCTGGGTGGCGGCCAATCGGGAGAAGATGGAGTGCCTCTCCTTCCACATCCCCCAGGCCTTACTCGGCCAACTCCTACTCCAGGCCGACGCCCGCTGCCGCTGCAGTGATGCTCAGGGTCAGCAGCCCTTCGAGACCGTCTGCGCCCTCGTATGGCACTGCATTTCGAAAGCCGGCAGAGGGGACCGAGGGCCGAGGACCGTCACCGTATGCAGACCAGCTGCATACGAAGATAATAACGAGTACTTCGACAAGGAGGAGGGCTTGTTGGCGACGAGCAACAAGAGTCGGAAGATAACGACGGTGGTGGTGGACGCTTGCCCTTGGGAGATGGGGGTGGCGGAGTTGGCAAGGCTGATCGGGGACGGAAGCCGGAGGAACATGGACGAGAGCCTGGGCATCGAGAAAGAGATGGAGGACGGGAATGGGTCGGCGGACGTGATCCTGTACGGGGCGAATCTGACGTTCGTGGACCTGGAGGGGACGGACCCCTACGGCCTGCAGGTGAGGGGGCAGAGGCCGGTTCTGGTGGATTACAGCGTCGGCGGGGTGGGAGACGAGGGTGCGCTTCTGGTGCTTCCAGATCGCGAGCAAGGTGGCGGGAGGGTGCTGAACCTGGCGCTTCCCCGCCGACGGCTTCTGCGTGTCAGGCAGGAGCTTGCAACGGCATGGGGCGTCAACCCCAACGCCGTTTGATTTTTTACTTGGATCTTTCCCAGCCTCTTTGCTTATCAACAATCATTTATATGCGCGTGTTTGTCGATGAAGTAAATATAATTACGCAGGTCCGATGCTCAGCAACTGCTCCCACCTGCCATGTCCAATATATATATATATATATACTGGTAAAATAGTTACGTGGACGTCTACAGAAGTTAATTTCGATAGGTAAGTTGAATAAGTGTTTAATGAAAAGAGAGAGTATTTAAAAAAAAAATTTAAAAAAAAAATTCATTTATTTTAACACAAAAAAATTCACAAAAAGTCACTAGCAAAATTTGAGATTTGCGATTCTTTTTCCTCAAGCATCGTTACCTACGATTCATCGTTCCTTTGAAGTCCTCTCGATCTTTTTAAAGTTATTTCCACAATTGATGTTGATGAAATATCTTTTTGTATTTGTCACAGGTTTACTCCTCTCATAAGATGAGACTTACGGTCTAGTGCATTCAAAACATAACTACTTGCACCAATGCAGGTAGTCAGGAATAAAACAGGGAAGATGATGCTTGAAGAGGAGTAGTCATTACATGTAACTGTTTTAGTCAAATAAACTGATGTAATATATTGAAATAATAAAATTCGTTTAGTTCATGACTTGTGTTTGGTGACATGTTTTTAATATATATGTTTAGTTTTGTAGTCATAAAAATTATGAAGATTGTTACGGATAATGTTTTCTAATTAATTATCATTGAATGTTATTATTTTATTAAAGAATTTAATGTTAACGTTCTATAACAAAACTTATTGTTATCATTGAAGTATATTTACCGTACACAGATTGACATAAAGTTTCAAGAGTAACCCTGCTATCGTTGTAGAAAACTGTGAAGTCATTTTCCAATGTTTAAATAAGGCAGAAGTACTGTAGAAATAAAGTAGCGACGAATGGAAGTACCATTTACAGACCCATGTATAAACGGTACTTCCGTGACTTTTACGTGTGATTGTTAAAACGTTGGTCTTTTAATACAATTGTCTGGCCGTTTACCATAAAACGCCGATTCTCTCATTAAAAACACTCTCTTCACCTAAAAACACGTGCGTACTCTCTCTCCCTTAACTTTAAAAATTCACTTATGTATATTTCGAACTATTGTATTAATTAAGTTATAAAAATTAATTAATTTTTCATTAATTACGAATACAGTGATTAAATTTGAAAGAAGTTTGTGGATTTTTTTAAAAATAATTTGATTTTAATTATGTAGTGTTTAATAAAAATAATTCAGGGTGGATTTTTTAAAATAATTCGACTTTACTTAAAAAATATTTTGATTAAATATTTAAAAACACTCACTTTTCAAATTTAATCACCGTATTTGTAATTAATGAAAAATTAATTAATTTTCATAAGTTAATTAATACAACAGTTTGAAATATACGTATGTGAGTGAATTTTTAAAGTTAAAGGAGAAAGAGTACACATCTTTTTAGGTGAAGAAAGAGAGTATTTTTAAATTTCACCTGCATAAGAGAGAGTGTTTTAAAACACCGATTTTTTAATACAATCCTCAGGTCGTTTACCATAAAACGCCGATTCTCTTATCACGTGAAATTTTAAGTTCACAAGTGATTAGAGAATCGGCTTTTTATGGTAAACAGCCGGACGATTGTATTAAAAGACCGATGTTTTAACATTCACACGTGAAATTTTAAGTTCACACTTGATGAAAGAATTGGTGTTTTATGGTAAACGACCGAACGATTGTATTAAAAGACCGGCGTTTTAACATTCACACGTGAAATTTTAAGTTCACACATAATGAGAGAATCGACGTTTTATGGTAAATGGCTGGACAGTTGTATTAAAAGACCGGCGTTTTAACATTCACACGTGAAATTTTAAGTTCACACATGATGAGAGAATCGGCGTTTTATGGTAAACGGCCAGATGATTGTATTAAAAGATCGGCGTTTTAACATTCACACGTGAAATTTTAAGTTCACATGTGATGAGAGAATCGGCGTTTTATGGTAAATGGCCGGACGATTGTACTAAACGACCGGCGTTTTAACATTCACCCGTCATGTTTAGTAATTGAGCGTGTACTTTAGAACGCTCGCGCCTAACTTAAAAAGTCACGTATAAATGTTAAAACACCGGTCTTTTAATGCAATCGTCCAGTCGTTTAACATAAAACGTCGATTCTCTCATCACGTGTGAATTTAAAATTTCAGGGTGGATTTTTTTTAACTTAAATATTACTGTCCATAAACGGTAGTTTCGTGCATCACTTCTTTATTTTAACGGTACTTTCGTAAAATCCTTAAGAAATACAGAAGTTGAATACTTTCCATAAAATAGTGCATATCGTAATTAATATTTCCACCCTAATATTTAAGTTAAAAAAATTCCACCCTGAATTATTTTTATTAAACACTACATAATTAAAATCAAATTATTTATAAAAAAATCCACAAACTTCTTTCAAATTTAATTACCACATTCATAATTAATGAAAAATTAATTAATTTTTATAAGTTAATTAATAGACGTGAATTTTTAAAGTTAAGGGAGAGAGAGTACACACGTCTTTTTAGGTAAAGAGAGAGAATGTTTTTAAATTTTACATACATGAAAGAGAGTAACTTTTACGTACATGCAGACGCCTACAGAACTCGTGCCCTATATATATATGGGGTTTAATGGTTCTGTAGGTGCCTACAGAAGTAAGTTCTGTAAGTACCCGTTGGATGAAAGATTAACAGTTGTTTGATGAAGAGAGAGAGTGTTCGTAAAAAAATCCCCCGCGTGGAAAAAAATCCTCCTGCCGAAGACACCCTTGTAAAAGCAGTCCATTTATTTTAACAAAAAACAAAACGATTCATTTTTTAAAATAATTCGATTTTACTTAAAAAATATTTTGATTAAATATTTAAAAACACTCCCTTTTCAATCAATTATTTTCCATGTGTCGTTTGAAAAGGGAGTGTTTTTAAATATTTAATCAAAATATTTTTTAAGTAAAATCGAATTATTTAAAAAAAAATTCACCCTAATATTTAAGTTAAAAAAAAATCCACCTTGAATTATT